>JANAVB010011600.1:1343051-1420551 GCA_029216955.1 Iris pallida | reverse complement strand
CATTTATTTTTTATGTGATGTTTTTATTTTTTTTATTTATCACGTGTCCGTGGCGATTTTGGGTGTCGGGCTGTGGTGGTGTCGGGGAGAGGTGTTCCGATGGTGGCGGGTGGCGGTGGTGTGCTGGTGATGGTGTGGTGATGGAGGGTGGCGGTGGTGTGGTGATGGCTGGTGGCCTGGTTAGGGGACGGTGATTTGGTCGGGTGGTGGTGCTGTCGACGGTCTGGGGTCGGGTTGTGTCGGGACGGCCGGGGTGTGTCGGGACGGCCGGGGCGAGGTGGCTGTGCAGGCGTCGGGTGACCCGATGGTAGAGAGGGTGGTGTTGCTGGCAACATGGAATTTGGGTTGGTCGCGACGTCGAAGAGGATGGCTGGAAACATGGGTGGCAGGTTTTAAGGTTAGGGTTTAGGTTTGCTAGGAATTGAGTTTTAGGTTTAGGGCTTGGTGTCGGAGAAGGATGATGACATATGTCCGTAGTGGACACGAAGAAGATGACAATATAATTATAATGGAGGAAAATAGTGGAAAAGATGGAGACACGGACACGATGCACATAATGATGTGGGTGGTGGAGGATTTTGTGGAGAATAAAAATTTATGGATGAGTACCTGCCTTTTATAGGATGTGAGAATCCCCAGTTGGATAAGGATTATGAGTAGTTTAAATCCCCGTTAGATAATACGCTATTTATTTTAAATCAAATTCAATAAATCTAAATCAATTTAAATCTAATTAAATTCCATCCTTTAGTTTAAAATCAAATAAGATAAATCAAATTTCAAATATAGATATTAATTTAACTATTTAAATAAATTCATAAAATCAAATCTGGATTTAAATTGGCACAATAATTTCAAAATATGTTTTCCAAAAATACTATAATAATAATTTTGAAAATACATTATTATTTAAAAATAAACTTAATAAAATATTTATGAAAAATATATGTATGCTCGAAGAATATTATTTATTATTAATAACTGTTATAAACGAAAGACTTTTTATAAATAAAATAAATAAAATAACGGACTTGGAAATTCTGATGATAACTAAAATAATTATTATATATATTATTTTGAAACTATAAAATAGAAAAAAATGTTTTTCTAAAATATGTACGCTCGTACATATTCGCACTCGTCGAGCAATTACAAAAAACAAAATTTTGCGCACGAAGTACAATGTAATTACGCGACGTACAATTACAAAATAAACAAAACAAAACAAAATCAATACCAAATTTATTAAAAAAAATAGTAAAATTTTAGGGGTTTTGCATTGCATAACCTGATCAGTGGCGCAGTTTGATCTCTGAGTTCATAACAGTGGCGCAGCTTGATTTTTGGGGCGCAACTTGATTGCTGAGTGGTAAAACATGACGCAACATGATTTTTAGGCCCTACAAGACCCCCTTCAAAGTTTTCAAAACTTAAGAACACTTCAAAGTTTTGAAATACTTTAAATTATGAAACTGACTGAGTCAAGTTTTGCTTAGATTGCGCTAGTCAATGCCCAGCCGTCATAATTAAATTTCTTTCTCGAAAACATTCGATCTCCTCTTTGTCTTCTCGAGTTTCATTGATGATTTTCGGTTTCCTATGAGGAATATGAAGAGTTGGTTTGGTTATATATATATAGGGGCTGGTCCTTATACTCATTTTTTACTTCTGTACTTTGATGGCACCTAAGAAGAAGGAGATGGAGACCAATGCTGACACTGAAGTCAAGTCCCCTGAAGCAAAACCTGATGTCATGCCTACGACTTATTTGTTGGAGGCTGACCCGTCACTGAGGGCGGTGAACGTCTTAGACTGTTTTGGTTTAAATCCCACATTCTTCAATGACTCGAGTGGTGGGCCATCACTTTCCTCTGAAGAGCGCGTCGATTCGGAGGGATTCCTTAGTCTGATACGTCGCTCGGGGATCCACAACATGCAAGAGTTGGACGCTGCCCTTCGTCAGACCAATGATGAAGACGAGAAAAAAAATAATGTTAAGCGTGCCAGTTTTTTACCTTTCCTACTTATCTGTAGGGGTCTACCCCTCTTTATGAAATAAAATTTATAATTTATTGCATCTTTATTGCGTGGCTGTGATTTTAAGTGGCACATATAAATGTGCTCCTTTGACAAATTTAATGCTTACTGTTTCTTTAAGAGACACGTAGCAGTCATCATGTGGTTTATAAGCGCCTATTGTTTAGTTTTTTCCCGAAATAAACTCCTAGAACAACGTATTGTTCACATTTTCAATGCTTTTTAATGGATAGCCAAAACGGAAGGAAAGAGACATTCAGGCTTTCTTATTTTATTAAAAGATGACTTCTCACAAGGTCCCACTGTCCAGCAAAAATTCAACATCCACAAGTTCACTTGCGCCACTCTAACATGATGCTATTATTTTATATGCCGCGCCTTCGGATGTTGGTTTGCTGTGCTCTATATTATTGACGTTCTTCAGCACACACGCCATTGATTTTGATGGTAAGTCCCAACAAAGAACCAGTGGTTTCCATTCACGAGCGTCATTCATGAGTTGTGTTTACTTTGCGCCACTTTTTACTAAGACAGTCTTGAAGATAGGTGCTGACTTGTAGAAATGAAGCGCATGTCGTAGATGTGCGCCTGAAATTTTGAGAAAAGACGCACACTACGATCCAGTGCTTGACTTCGATCAGAGGCGCGCACTGTTGATATGTGCCTGTTATTCTGAAAATAGGCACGCAGTGCAATCCAGTGCCTGACTTCGATCAGACACGCGCACCATTGATTTATGCCTGTTATTCTAAAAATAGGCGCACACTGCAATCCAGTGCCTGACTTCGATCAGAGGCGCACACTGTTGATATGCGCCTGTTATTCTGAAAATAGACGCACACTGCAATCCAGTGCCTAACTTCGGTCAGCGGCGCACACTGTTGATATGCGCCTGTTGTTCTGAGAATGGGCGCATACTACAACCCAATGCCTGACCTCGGTCAGAGGTGCACACTGTTGATATGCGCCTATTGATCAAAGGCGCGCAGTTTTGATAGATTTTACTAACTTTTCCTTCTTTGTTAATATTTGTAGAAGTTTGGTTGGCAAGCTTCTTCAAAACTGGCATCTGTGACCTGGATGCTATGAAGAGCATTCTCTTGACACCCACATCAGACAGCTTATGTGATTCTGACACTCAAATCAGACAGTTCAGGACTCTCTATGTTCCAGAAGGGTCTTCCTCAGATGGTAGGAAGAGCCTTTATATATGAGAGTTGGATGGTGGAGAGACAGAATTAGGAATCGTATCACAAGGGTGATCTCATTCCTAGTTCTCATGACGGGTCGTCTTTTCTCCACCTGTTGTATTGATAGCAGCTTATCTTTGATCTGCTGTACTCTGTGGTTCTCCTCTCATCTTTCTGAGAGAGAAGCCCAGAGTTGATTCCGTTGCCTTGCTCGCTGCTTCAGGACGAGATGACAAGGAACAGCCATTAATAAGAAGATCCAAAGATGTAATAAACCTTCATTTGTTATATTTTGAATGAAAATACAGGATGTAGTAGATTTCCTTTAAGATGTATCTACGTTTTTAAAGAAGGAAAAAAGAATAATTTTCTCTTCTTTATGATTTGATTTTGATGTGATGATATGAAAAAATAGAATCCAGGAAAAATATGGATGTGACAAGTTGCTGATGTAAATAATCAGAATTCAGAGGTATGGAGGACATGAATTCATATTAAAAATAAGAGACAATCAATGCCAAATGAATAATAAGTCAAAGAAAGTGAATGAAATGAACAGTCACTTCGGTTTTCTATGAAAAGATATTGAATGAACGAACAATTGTCTCGATTCTCAAGGAAGAGAATGAATGAATGAACAATTATAAATAAATGAACCGTTGGACTTCTTTCAGAAAGTCGCATCAGTTCTCGAAACCAACTATCTAATCGTTCTGTCTATAAATAGAGCAAAACTTTCGTAGATATCATTAATTTCTTTTCTTTCTATACAAAATGTCTTCCAAAGATTTGCTCACTCCGAAGATCAAAGAAAAGACCGAGACGCCTCCTGCTGAGCCTCCGAAACCTCCTCAGAAAGAAAGGGGTGAAGGCTCAACTGCTCCTGCACCAGGATAGGACTTGATTGCCAAGTTAATGGAGCCTGGGAAGACTGCCGAAGAAGAGGCATTAAGAATGGCCGCTTGTGAGTTTCTGGTGCATTCAGACAATGAGATGTTTGAACTGTTGGCAAACTATGAATTTAATCATGAAGGATCGGGGCCTACTCCTCATCCGTAATATTATGTAATTCCATTCTACTTTTGAATAAAATAAACTTTATTTATATTATTTCTCTGAAATGAAGTACATTTTGCTTTTATATATAATATTTCTTAAGAAATTTACCATTGATAGTCATCATAGCAACTCTACCATCCATATCTGTTAATTGATAGACTCTATTTGAAAAAACCTTATTTACTACATACGGCCCTTTCCATTTTGCCTTGAACTTGCCTTTACTCATATGAGTCATAGTCGTAGGACGTCTGACTGTAAGAACTAGCTCGCCTTCCTGAAATGTTCGCACTCTGACTTTGCGATTGAAAGCTTTTGAAATCTGGGCTTGATAAAGTTCAATGTGTTGTTGAGCCAGTAGCCTTTTCTCGTCGAGTGCTTCCAATTCTTGAAGTCGAAGACGATCATTATTCTCTATAGTAAGTTCATTAGCAATGACGATTCTCAATGAAGGAATTTGAATTTCCAGTGGTAAGACAGCTTCACATCCATATACTAGAGGAAAAGGTGTACAACCTGTGGGATTACGGACTGTATTGCGATAAGCCCATAGACATTCTCCAATCTTCTCAATCCAATTATGTTGGTTAATAGAAACAAAATTTTTAAGGAGTTTGATAATAGTTTTGTTGAATGCTTCGGCTAACCCGTTAGCTGCAAGATTATAGGCCGTAGAAGCAACATTATTGAATCTGTTGTCATCACAGAATCTGGTAAACATCTGATTGACGAACTGTGGTCCATTATCATAGATAATTCGACGAGGTACACCCAATCTGTACATCACATGATGTTTGATGAAATTGATGACACTACTCGTTTTTTACTTCAGCCAGAGGTATAGCTTCAGCCCATTTAGAAAAATAATCGGTTATAGCCAAGATGAACCGATGTCCTTTAGATGAAGGAGGATTGATCGGACCAATTATATCCATGCCCCAAGCTTCAAAGGGCCATGAAGCAGCAGTCGGATGAAGAAACTCCAAGGGTTGGTGAATGAAATCTGCATGAATCTGACATGCTCGACATTTTCTTGCATAGTCAATGGCATCTGATACCATAGAGGGCCAGTAATAGCCCATGCGTCGAATACGATCCTGTAGTTTAGGACCAGGTTGATGTGCTCCACAAATACCGTCATGAGCTTCGCGTAATATCTGCTTTGCCTCATCACCGGCAAAACATCTCAAAAGTAATCCATCAAACGTTCTTCGATAGAAAGTTTTAGTAATATGATTATAATAGAATCGAAGCGATCGGCAACGAATACTTGTAGCTTCCTTGGGATCTTCTAGCAATATGTCATGTACTGTAAAATCAATGTAAGGTGCTCTCCAGTCCTCGCTAATGACATTGACTTCAGTTGAATTGTTGAATTCAATATTATGGTTGTTCTCAATACAAAATAGTTCTCTATTAGATACAACAACTATTTGCTGTCTTTTGACTGGAACTACCAATACCGCAGCTAGGTTAGCTAAGGCATCAGCTTCTGTATTGCATGCGCGACGTACATGTTTAATAAAGAATCTTTTGAACAAAGAAGCTATTCTGATTGCTGCTTCATGGTATGGTACCAGATTTTGATGTCGGACTTCATATATTCTTCTAACCTGATTAACAATCAGTTTAGAATCGCCATATACTTCGAGATATTCAATATCCTGTTGTTTGGCTAATTGGAGTCCAATGAGCAAAGCATTATATTCTGCTACATTGTTGGAGCACGAATCATCTAAGGAATAAGCTCTCTGAATAGCTAATCCATCCGGTGAAATAAGAACAATTTCTACTCCAGCAACCAAGGTGCCTCTATGTCCAATTCTAGATGCTCCGTCAAAGAATAAACGCCAAGTATGAAATTCTTCTGAGATCATATTTGATTCCAATGTTTCGTCTGGAATCTCGTCATAAAGTTTAGATGTTTCAGGGACAGGATGAGCTGCTAAGAAGTCAGCAAGTGCTTGGTCTTTCACAGACTTTTGAGGAACATAAACCATATCATATTGTGCTCATAATATGGCCCATGTAGCAAGCCTGGAATTGAGTGTACTTGGCTTCTTCATTAAGACCCGAAGAGGATTAACTCAGGATATAACATGAATAGTTTGGACTATGATGTAATGTATTGTCTTCTGAATGGCAAATATTAAGGCTAAACATTTCTTCTCCACCGGACTATAACGATGTTCAGCTCCAATCATCATTCGGCTAAGATAGTAGATGGCTTGTTCATGACCTTCTTTGTTCTTCTGAGCCAAGAAAGCTCCCAATGAATGGTCCATTGCCCGGATATACATCAAGAAAGGTATTCCTGATATCGGTGGTAGAAGAACCGGTGGACTCATTAAATATCGTTTTATGTCATCAAATGCTCGTTGACATTCTTCTGTCCAAAAGAAAGATACACCTTTCTTCATTAACTGAGTAAATGGTCTGCAACGTCCAGATAAATTCGAAATGAACCGCCTGATGTATGCAAGTCGACCTTGGAATCCTCGTAGCTCTTTTAGGTTGCGTAGAGGACGCATCTCTTAAATGGCTTTGATCTTCTCGGGATCAACGTGTATACCCTTAGAGGTAATGGCGAATCCGAAAAATTTTCCACTAGAGACACCCAAGAAAGACTTGGTGGGGTTCATTTTGAGTTGATGCCGGCACATTAGATTAAAAATAGTTCTTAAATCTTGAATGTGATCTTCCTTTAGATGACTTTTGACAGCAATATCGTCAACATAGCATTCGATAGTCTTTCGTAAATGATCTCAAACGATAGTACTCATAGCCCGCTGGTAAGTTGCACCTGCGTTCTTAAGACCGAACGACATGACTATATAACAGTATACTCTACGAGGAGTACAGAATGAAGTGTGTTTTTCATCTTCGGGATTCATCCGAATTTGATTATATCCAGAAAACCTATCCATGAAAGAGATTCGTTCGAATCCACATGTAATCGGGAGAGGGAATTCGTCTTTAGGACAAGCATCATTAAGATCCTGAAAGTCTATACATACCCTAACCTTTCTGGTCTTCTTCAAAACTGGTACAACATTGGCTACCCAGTCAGGATGCTGTTCTTCTCTGATAAAACTACAAGCTATAAGCTTTTTGACTTCATCATCAACTGCATCCATCATTTTAGGCTTGAATTACCGTTGTTGTTGTTTGACTGGCTTGGCATTCGACAAGATGTTAAGTTTATGAGTTACAACTTGAGGATCTAATCCCAGCATATCGTCATAACTCTAGGCGAAGACATCAATATATTCGCGAATAAGGTGAATTAGTTCTTGTTTATCATCCTCTGGGAGATTTTTGCTAATAAAGATTGGTCGTGATACGTCCTTCTCTCCAACATCGATTTGGACTAATTGATCCTCATTAGGTGGCTCTCGTTGTTCAAAATGAAGTTTCTACTGATTGTCCATCCTTTGTGCCCAAGGGTCTACTTCAGGAGCTTCTTCAATGTCATCTTTGTCATCTTCCGAGAATTCGGCAGACACCATGTTAGAAGATACTATCACCCGATAAACATGACCAATGCTGGTATCAGAATCCCATGTGATAGAATCAGAAGAGTTAGATCGTTCTTCTTCATCTGATTCGAAAGGTTCTGGAGTTGGAAGTGGTAAAGTATAACCTAATCCCCGCTTCATTTTACTGTAGTATTGTTGAATTTTCTTTTTGGAACAGAAATACGAATAGGAGTTCGCCTTCCTTTGTCACTGTTGAGGCCTGTTCTGAAATCATAGCCCATTTTACGGATGATTGCTTTGGATTGTGGACTACAGCGACATAATTGTAGTCTTCTTGTATAATCTCTTTTATCATTATAGAGCATAATTTTTTTGTTCCTCACTTATATTAAAAAGTATAGGCCTTTCATCTTTCTTTCGAGACGGTACTAAGAAGTATGATTCTTGTATTGAATCTAATGATACCACATTTTGCAGAGATGATATGACTCCTATTGTAAGTGGTTTACAGCTATCTAGCATATCCAAGTAACATTGAGTATAGTAAGAGACATCAATATACTGCAAAGGAGAAGCTTTATTAATTTTTACACCATCATTTACAATAGGACCTTTAGCCTTAACATGCTTAGTCAGATTGATAACCAGAGGAGGAGAAGAAGAGCGAGAAAGGAGAAAGCTTTTTACGACGAAGGTCGATTACAAGCGGCTCAGAAGAGGTGAGCTCCCTTTGTTCCTGATTATTACTAGGAAGCTGCTTCTCATGGGAAGGAAGATAGATAGTCAGTGGTTTGGAAGACTGAGGACATAAAGTACGTCCTTTGACAGGGATCACCAGAGTATCATTTGGTACGTCTTTCTGTTCTTTATCTGTGTCCATTGCCAATACCACTTTCATGAATTCCTCTTTGTACATGCGAGAATCGTTGCAGTACGCTTCAACTCCTTTGAAAGGATTCAGGTCTGCCACCTCTTTTTGGACTTCTCCATTACCATCCACATATTTGAAACAATCGTGGAGAGTAGAAGATACAATATTGTGTTCATGGAGAAATGGCCTTCCTAACAAAGCATTGTATGAGCTGTGTTTGTCAATTACATAAAAAGTCACCTTTGTACGAAGATTGCCAATTTGAAGTTTCAGGCGTATCTTTCCCGAAGGTTCACTTCTTCCTTGATTGAACCCCAAGATGGTAGTGATAGTTGTAGAAAGATTATGCACTGGGATCTTCAAAGCATCCAGCAAAGACTTCGGCATGATACTAAGAGCAGACTCTGGGTTAATCAGAATACGATCGACTTTCATGGTGTCCACATACCCCGTGAAATAGAGAGGACGATCATGACGATTGTCATCTAACAATATGTCATCTTGTGTAAAAGTAATATTAGGCATTAATTCAAAGACACTATGACAATGTGCACAACTGACCGGCTCCTTTTCAGGCTTCTTGAGAAGAGTAAGACAAGCATCAGCCTGCATCAAAGCTTCACTTAACGTCTCTCGAGTTTTTTTCGAGAGACGTAAGAGTTCAAAGATTGACAATCTTGTTGGAGTATTGGCTAATTGAGCCAATATATCAAAATTATATGGATTTTCACGTCTACGAGATGAGGACTTCTTCAATACTTTGTCAAAACGGACAGGTTGTTTCCCTTTGTCTGCTAATATCAGTTTATGGGGAGTTGGTTCTACTACCGGCAGGAATACAGATGGTATATTCTCAGCAGAAGAAGATGATGTAAGAGGAGCATTAGGAGATGGGGCAGAATTCTCTTGAGTTTCAGAATATTCTCGAAGATAAGGTTTCTCTGATCTAGTGCCAATTAGAATTTCTTCTTCTACTACTAGTTCAAAGGATGCCATGTTGCAACTCTTGGATTTAGTTTTGGAGTACTTCTTTTGCTTGGAAGAGGAAGGTACTTCAAAATCTGCTACCAGATCTGGATGAATCAACATAATCTCTCCTCTATCAGTTGATAGTGGAACAAGACCCTTATTTTGAGGAGGTGGGAGATTCACGATCTCAAGAGTAGCCCTTGGAATGGGGATAACACCATCTTGCACAAATTGTGGTGGAAAGTCTCCAAATTACACAGAAACAACATTAGTTGTCACTGTCATCTCATCCTGCTGAAGAGTAATCGCTCCAGAGTTGACCATCTCCTGGATTTTGCCTTTGAGCACATAATATGCTCGGGTTGGATGCCCTATAAATCTGTGATAAACACAATATTTAGGGTGGTCAGTTTTACCTACTTCATCTGGCCATTTTGCCTCTGGTAGTTGAAGCTTATTACTTTTAATTAAGCAATAAAAAATGCTCAAAGTATCATCTTTATCAAAAGAATACTCTTCTTTTGGACGAGGTATTTTCTGTGGTGGTGCTGACGGAGTGGATGCTGTCTGAGCAACATTAACAACCAATGAATCATTGTCCTTGAGATTTATGGCCAATATTTCTTTACCCTTACGGTTATTCTGGTGATTATTACCACGGGGTATAGAATGTTCATCTTGGTTAGGATGAGTCATTTGAACTTCTAACTGCTTAAATTTTTCGACACCGACCTCTGCCGCCTTGGCGTTCACAATGAAAGAAGGCTAATCTTGAAATTGTGTTGATCCCGTCCACATATTGATAATAGGCAATAAGTTTAATTTTCAAGTGTCTATTGTTACAGCAGATGGAGTTACTAAAGGCATTTTAAGTACCTCTCGGCGGAATCTTTCAATGAAACTCTCTGTGGATTCATTGTGTCTTTCTTTGATCTTAATGAGGGAAGACATCGTCATGTCATTGACTTCCTCATAAAACCATTCCAAGAACATTTGCTTGAAGCCAACAAAAGAAGTTATACAGCCATCAGGCAAGCTACGATACCAGTTGTATGCTGTACTGGCTAAACAACCGACGAACACTCTGGTAAGGAGAGCATCATTTGGCTGTAATTGGTCAGTTATCACTTCAAAGTGATTAATGTATTAACTTGGAGAAGTGCTGCCATCAAACATCATAATGGTTGGAATCTTGTATTTAGGAGGGAACGGAACCTCCTTCCATTCTGTAGGATACGGTTGTTTTATGCCAAGTCTTTGTAGGCTATCCTTTTGCTTAAAGGCCTCAAACTGAGTGCGTAAGAGTTTTACAGCCTCATTAGCATCTCCTGATGTTTGGAAATTAGTAGGTTGGTTTGAATTATTAGAAGAAGGAACAATATGGTAATTACCACCCCAGTACCAGATTGACTGGGATCAACTTGAATTGGTACAGAAGCAACCTGAGGAGATGGTACCCCCATACTAACATTAACAGGTACAGAAGATGCTATAAGCTCTGGATTTGTAGCAGGGTTTATAACCGGTGGTACTGTATGTTGAGCCACGATTATAGTGTGCATACTTTCGACCATTTCAACCATGGTCTTCAGTTTGTCCTCTAGTGCAACAATTCGTTGTTCTTGACTAGCTGGACTAGAAGTGCCTTGATCTTCTGTAATGACATATGCTGTCACTTCTCTTGCTGCTATTGATGAGATAGTTTGTTCAAAACTTTCACTATTTGCATCAAACTTAGATAAAGAGTCCTCTCTTAGATGAGCGATAGGGAGATCTTCTTGATTTAAGATACCTTGGTTCAAATTTTGATTTCTTGATCTGGTGTATTGAAAGACCCATTCACTGGATGCATGAATTCGATCTAAGTATTGCTGACTGGGATTACGGGACGTATTACGTCTTGGACGTTTTCCACCCCAGTGCCTTGGGAAGTTATATTGACAGAAGCATATAACGGCTCGTCTTCATCTTTCATTATATGTTCAGGAATTGAAACATAGTTCAGACGACCGAAGACAGATCGTTTAGCCGATTGGCAATAACACTTGATGACTACTTCATGAAGGCAGTGGCGATCTGAAGAGTGATTTGGAGGTGAAGGAGACATCCCTGTGATCTCCCGTCTTTGTGTAAGACGTTCTTCGAGATCAGTTACCACTACAGGACGAGAAGAAGTCGGAGGAACATATTCCTTAATGATGTTAGGAATATGCCTCATATTCTTCAGATGTTTAGTTCCCTGAGTGTACAAAGAGGTACTTAACTTATTAGCATAAGTGATTGGGTCCTTCTTTTCAAACTTTGGTTTTTGGTACAGATTGGCCTTTGGCATAGAATTTTTGCGTTTCACCGAAGTTGATATTGATGGATGCCTATTGAGATAAGCACGTAAATCAGAGAATTCTGCTCCGGGTGTCTCTGTTTGAGATACCATCAACTTTCCTTGCTTGGATCTTGAAATTTGCAAGGTTGGAAGATCTTGACCAGTCCCTATAGGGGTAAGCAAGATGCCTATTTGATCAGTATTCCTTCCCATAGCAGAGATCTGAAGACCTCTGTTTAAAGGAATGGAATCTGATATATCTTCCTCTGAGTCATAGACTAGAAAAGTTTGAAAAAAGACCAAAGGGTGCTTTCCTTTATTTTGTAGAGGGTTAGCTAAGAAGCGTTTTCCTTTGTTTTGTTGTGGGACCATCTTAGGCACAGGTTGCGCCACTTGAGGAAGTGTAATAGGGCCTTTCCCTTTGTTCTGTCTAGTTTTGGCACTAGCACATTGTTTCTCCAAGTTTAGAACTGGAAAATTGGAGGAAGGAATAGCCAAAAGGCTAGATCCCTTGGGTTGCGCCAGAACAGCAGACTGCTCCTGAACAACCGATTGCTTGGGTTGCACCACAGCAATATGGGCTACTGGTTGCACACTAGCAATATAGGCTACTGGTTGTGCCTTGACAGCAATATGAGTAGACTGTACTTTAGCAACAGCATGAACAGACTGCGCCTTGGCCGCAAAGAGAGTAGTGGACTGCGCACGGGCAACAGGAACAGGAAGAGCGGACTGCATGCAGGCAGTAGAAACAGTCAGTGCCTGAGCCACAGAGGCAGATTGTGCCTTGGCAATAGAAGCAGGTTGCACCAGGGCAACAACAACTGTAGAAGACTTAGGAGTCCACACAGTTTTGTTCTTGGTGATAGCCACAGTGCGCTTGTTGCTCTTCTTGTTTATCATATCTTCATAGGCTGTCTGGTTGACTTGAACAACCAGAGTCTTCTGCGTCTTGTCGATCGACGCAGCATCACATTGAGTTGTCACCTTCTCATCGGAGGAGAAAGTCGTCCCCAGCAGAGTCGCCATTTTGTTTGCAAAAACAAAATATGTTTTATTACAAACTTTAGAAAAGAGTACAATAGTATAATTTAAATTCTGGAAAAGTACAACTGTAGGAATCTGATCAGAAGACGATCACTTTATCCCTTGGAGTATGTGAACTTGAAGACTAGAGCCTCTGGAGAATGCAACGGCAATTTTGCAAGAGTATTTGATCTCTGTGATGCTTTGAAAATGATTGGAAACTCTATTTATAGAGTTCTAAAAATAACTGTTTAAGCAGTTATTCTGATGTGTGGAAGGCTGGATTGCGCCACTTTAGGTTGCGCCAACCTTATGTTGCGTCAACTTCCATTCAGTTAACAATTGTGTACTAACTGTATTTAGACGCATGGCATCATGTAACACCCTAGAACCAGAATACTGGAGAGCGAGGGCATACATAGCCAGCAACGTATATTGAAATGGAATCCACCTCGCTATACGGTCACGGCTGTCTAGATACATGAGGGTCTAACTACAAGCCATCAGTCTCTTATGGTCATGAACAAGCCTATTGTCTCAATCTCAAGCAAGTAAAAGCAATTACAAGATGTTAGAGCATCAAATATACAATAGTAAGGCATCCCATACATTACATATTTGGATGATCATGAAGCTAGTCATACAAAATGTAAAGACTAGCAAGAGTTTCAGTCATACATGATCAACCCTAGGATTCGTCAATCATGTTACAGTCCGTAGGCAGACAGTAGGTAAAGTGCAATACGAGCTAACATGTGCTCGTCGGCTAAATGCCGCAAAAGAATATTTTTACAGTAAAGTGGGAGAACAAAAGGGAAACCCACTCATTGCCTTGGTTACGCCTGGTGGTCACCATCTGGCTGAAAGGTCGATAGATCCTCTGGAGCTACTCCAGTATCTGGCCATACAAAACCAGCTGGATCAGATCCCACAAAGAGTAAGTGCCACAAAAGAGGCTTCACTTAAGAACTAAAACCAGCAATTATCACAAGATATAAGTATATAATAAAGGACTGGTAATATATGAAATCATAACGATATACGATGAGATAACCATGGGACTATTCAGATAACCGAGTTACAACCCTTAAACCAAACAAGGACCGGGGTTGTAATCCTTCGTCTGAACGGAACTTGGTTTTCCACCATTTATCGATAAAGTAAAGCACCAACAATCAGGTCATGTTACATTCTTATACAGGATCAGAACAAGACTAGACTGGGTTAGTCTCTATCCAATCAATCACGGCCAAGCAATAAGTACGGCTTGATACTTTAACTAACTAGGGTTATCACAGGCCTAGTTATTAGCAAGATGCAATAAGATTGTTCCAACAGCCACAAGCCCTGCAGACCATCCAGGTTATCCAGGTCGAATATCCGTTCATGAAGGGGGCAACACAAGACAGTGTGCTGGAAATGTGCCCTACTCGTTGGCAGGCTACAAGTCCTCTTGCGCGCCCAGATAACGGGATTGCCTGTAGCTGGGAAATCTTTTCATGACTACTGGATTATTCTAGTTATTAGCCTCAGTCAATTTTAGTGGGTATCCCTGACCGTGGTACTCAGGGGTCCCTGTCCTAGACATGATGCAAGACAATACCGGTTCCTTTATACAAACACAATCGCCCACGGGGTCCAGGCCATTCATTCATGTCATGTCAAGTTAGCCGTCGCAACAGCTTATCCAGGTATATCATGTCAGGTTTACTTGTCAAGGGTGTGCCACGACGGACCACTATCATGTTATGTTACTTCTCAAGAGTGCACGATGACGGGTCACTATCGTGTTCATGGAAATGTTCAGAATTATATGGTACAAGCATTCTATTAAGGGACCCAAGTTACACAGAGAGTCTTGAGACAAAACATAAATGTAACAACTCAACATGGTAAAAAAGGAGTGCACGGCTATGGAAAGATCCATACGGCTAAGCAGGACGGGCTCATGCGGCTCTGGAAGAACGGGCGCATACGGCCAAAGAGATCGGGCTTATACGGCTCAGGGAACTGGGCTCATGTGGCTCAGGAAGATCGGGCTCATGCGACTCAGGAAGATCGGGCTCTGTCACGACCCGTACCCGGTTTTCGGACACGAGCTCGTGAGCAAGCCAGCTACGTATCGAGCGGACTCCAGCCCAACTCGAGTACGTATAAGCTGTCAAGGTCATGGGTATCATGTCTAATCTCAACTGTATCTCAATCCACATGAATCATGTAAACAAGAATGACCAAGTATGTGTCATGGTCTGCAGTCCATTAGCATATTGTTCGATTAGACTCCAAGAATGATATGAGTCTATAAATAAGCAGAGTATATCATGGTACTGAATATAAAGCACGAGAGGATAATAAAGAAATATCACAAGCAAATACTTGTATCATACATCGTAATCCTCTACCATCTCGCTCTGCTAACTAACCCCATACAGTCACTAAACCTGAAGAGATCATCAGGTCCTCAGAGGACTAGCAAGATACATAATATACAAGCCAACATGTAGCAGTAAAAATATACAAAAAAGCAAGGAACACTCAAGGATATCCAATGAGACAAAATGAACCAAGACATAAGATCTAAACACAAGGATCCTAAGACACTGGCATGCCATACTAGAATTGGCTAATAGGTCAAAGCTATAGACTGCAGTCAAGGCAAGTGCTCACAATCTATAGTATCTTAATCGTAGTCAAGGCAAGTACTCATAACCAAGACGGTAGCCAATCCTAGTATAAAATCCTATAGACCGTAGTCAAGGTAAGTACTCCCAATCTATAGAATATCAAAGTCAAGTCCTACTCAAGTCATGTCAAGTCAAGTCAAGTTATAATCAAGTCGAGGGAATCGTGGTGTAGGACTGGACGACTCTATCAAGAAATACATATGAAACTAACACAGTGTAACAGATAAAAATATCATAACAGAAAGGAACGAGAATGTCCAGGCAACTAGAAACATGTAAAGTAGAACTATAACAGGATGAGTGTACTAGACATGGAATAAAGCAATCACGAATGTAAAAAAAAGAATCGTAGCGAGATGATAAACATTCATATAAATTATACTGTGCAAGTTGGCAAGGTATACTTGCCTGGTGGTAGCACGAAAAGCCAACAATGAACCGTCAACCGGTACGCCATAAAGTCCAAAATCTACAAATGTCTCCGAAAGCTGAAACAGACATTGCCAATATTCTCAGAATAGTCAAATTAGCTAGGATTGCCTATCCTTAAGTCCAATTCTGGACACAGGGGCAAAACGGTAATTTCGGGTCAAAACGGTGTCCGCCGTTGGACCCGCTTTGTACCGAAAAGTGTGCCAAAGTATACGGTCTCTAAAGTCATCAAATTACCTATCTACAAATTTGTTTTGATGATATGAACCCAACGGTATGTCCAGTTTTGGATTCCGGTGGGCCGTGCACAAAATCGCCCGTTGAATCGGACCGTGGGGCCCGCAAAACGGTGTTCCAATTCGACTGTCTTAAAATTGGACCAAACTTGGTATACAGGACCAAAAAAATGATACGGTCCTGTTGGCACAAGTTTCGTCTCAATCTGACGAACGTGCACAAAGTAATTGAGAAACTTGCACAGAGGCCGATACGACGAATTTCGACGGATACGCATCAAATTCGTCGTGCACACGCGACCAATTTGAATTCCGCAAAAGCCCACACGACCACGAAGCCGTTACTCACATTTCGATGCTTTCGGTTCACAACCACATCGCCCGGATTGGCGGGACGCACGTCGTATGTATGAGTTTTCTAGATTTTTTACTATTTTTAAAGATAATTTTTCCTGATTTTCAAACTGGATTATCTTACTTTATAAACAACTAAAAATAAAACAAAAAGTGGATTTTCCATCTCGGTTATGTTGTCTACGAGGCTGTTCAAGCGGTTTTCCAAGTTTCTCAATATTCTGGTCGTAAATCGACCGCCAACTTTGGGTTTCGGGACAGTTTCTGTAATCCAGAATTCAAGAATTTTCTCGATTTTGGGAATCGATTTGCGACGCGTACACCGCGAATTATACAAATCTATTTGAAGAGGATTAAAGGGCTATAGGTTATCTTCGTACCTGAAGAATTGGTTCGTCAAGAGGATGAGCGTGTACGACGCAACCTCGGTACGAAGTCGCCACCCTCGGCTGCGACTGCTGCTGTGCTGTCATAGTCCGAGCGGCTTGCTCTCGGCCAGCCGCCGGCCGACGGTCGACCCCCGGCCAACCAGCGGCGGCACACGCAGGGAAGGGCGCCCAGGCTGAAGTTGGGGTTAAGGTTTTAGGTTTTTGTTGTAGCTGTCGCGTTTTCCTTTCTCTCGAACTCTATATATGCACAGAATTCTGAACCCGAGCGAAGCTCTCGGGTTGGCTCGGCTGAAAAGGAAGTTTGGGGATGGTTTAGTTGAGCAGGAAGTTGGGCCCGGGCCTGGGGAGGATTTGTGTTTGTTTATTGGTTTTTTTTTTTTTTCTATTCTTTTTCCTATTAGCAATTAATATCTATATGTATATATATATATATATATATAAGGCCTATGTACATATATACTTATACATGTATATCTACACACATAAACATATATATGCATATATATACACACATATACATATATTTATATACATATATATATATATATATATACATACACACACTTATACATATATATATTAAAATATATATATATATATATATATATATATATATATATATATATATATATATATATATATATATATATATATTATATATATACAATCACATATATATATCAATACATATTTAGTATATTATATATATATATACACATATGTATATCTATTTAAAAAAACTAATAAACAAAAATATATATCAATACATATTTAACACATATGTATATCTATATATATACAATCACATATATATATAAATACATATTTAAATATTTTATACATATTTAATCACATATTTAAAAAAAAATATACACATATGTATATCAATATACATATGTGTATATTGATGCACTAAAGTGTCTTAGAATCTCGTGAGGAAGAAAATGGAACAACAAAACTTGAGTTCCTCTATGAAGTAAGATGCACTTGCCAGTGGAAGAGGGGGTAGGTGGGGCTCTATGCCAGGGAGGAAGAAGAATGAGGAGTAAATGCTGAGTTATGAGGAGAAATAAAGTAGGTGGGATATAAATAGGGTTAGTGGTGGGGGTAGGTAGGGTTGGTTCACATGCAAAATCGAACCAAGCCGAACCAAGCAATAAAATGCTAAAATAAACCATACAATGAAACAGGCAACATGAGTCAAAATACGTACACGTATACCAAAATACGTAATACGAACCACGGGCGTTACAACTCTACCCACCTTAAAAGAATTCCGTCCTCAAAATTTAATTAAGAGGCTAGAGAGACAAGGACAAGCTATATTAATCACAAGCAAGTTATAACTAGACAATCAATCAAGCAATCATTCATGCAAGCAAGGAAGCTGAGGGTGTAAGGCATAAGGAGGACATTATACCTTACGAGTCAAACAAGTTGGGATATCGTGATCGGATATCATCCTCATGCTCCTACGTTCACTCACCTAGAGAGTGATGACTCCAAGCAATACGGACTAAACTAATAGTCTTATTCTTGAGTACATTCTCTCTCCGGTCCAATATGGATACAAGTCTCTCCTTATATAAAAGGTTGGTACCAACAACCAATTCCGAATGATCAAGGACATGACTCAGATCCGGGATTTACCGTTGCAATTGGGATACATGAAAGACATCATGCACCTCACGCAACGACGGTTGGAGAGCGAGACGATAGGATACGTATCCTACTCGCTCCAGAATATCAAACGGCCCTATATACCTAGGACTGAGCTTTTCCCATACGCCAAAATGAATGACGCCACGGTTAGGCGAGATCCTAAGGAATACATGGTCGCCGATAGAAAATTCAAGGGGACGCCGATGTGAATCAGTCCAATGATGCTGGCGATCTTGTGCAACGCGAAGATGATCCCTGAATTTTATGACCACCTCAACTGTCTGATTAATTATTTTCAGACCGAGCATCTGCCTCTCTCCAATATCGTCCCATGCTAGCAGGGATCTGCACTTCCTACCATACAGTACCTTGAATGGTGCCATCTGGATACTGGCTTGGAAACTGTTATTGTATGAGAACTCCACCAGGTGAAGGTGATCTTCCCATGAACCACCAAAGTCGAGCGTACAAGATCTCAATATATCTTCTAAGGTTCATATGGTACGCTCTGACTGACAATATGTCTGCGAATGATAAGCTGAGCTGAACTAGAGATGAGTTTCCAAACTCTCTTACAGGCTACGCCAATAGTGCGACGTAAATCTTGAATCTTTGTCCGTGGTGATATTGACTGGAACACCATAAAATCTGACAATCTGCCTGAGGTACATCTCTGCTAGCTGAGCCATCGACTGACCAACTCTGAACGGGAGAATTGAGCCACTTTCGTGAGCCTGTCTATAATAACCCAAATAGCATCTCTTCCAGCTGGGGATCTAGGTAATCCATTCACGAAATCCATGGTAATGTGCTCCCACTTCCATTCTGGAATCGGCAAGGGCTGAAGAAGTCCAGCCGGTCTCTGATGCTCGGCTTTAACTTGTTGGCAAACCAAATACCGAGAGACAAACCGAGCTATCTCCCTCTTTATTCCATTCCACCAAAAATGCTGACGGATATCACGGTACATCTTCGTGCCACCGGGATGGATAAAATACTGAGAACTGTGAGCTTCTGCCATGATCTCCTGTCTGATATCTCCACTGGGTACACAAAGACGCCTTTCATGTCGAAGTGTACCATCCTTATGTATACATAACTCTGGTCTTCGTCCTGCTACACATTCTGCTCTGAGCCGCTGAAGCTTAGAATCTGCCGACTGTGCCATCCGTATCCTCTCGACTATAGTAGACTGAACTTATATGCTGGCCATCAATGTCATATTGGTAGGAAGGACAACTTCTATACCCATCTTCTGAAGTTCTGCTAATAACTCTGGTTGTGCTGTAAGGAAATAAACTTCGGCTTTCCTGCTCAGCGCATCTGCTACTATATTGGCCTTCCCTGGAAGATACTGCAGGTTGAGATTATAATCCACGATTAGCTCTAGTCACCTCCTCTGACGCATGTTAAGATCCTTCTGGGTGAAAACATACTTCAGGCTCTCGTGGTCGGTAAAAATCTCTATCCTATCTCCATACAAGTAATGTCTCTAAAGCTTAAGTGCAAACACTACTGCTGCTAACTCCAAGTCATGGGTTGGGTAACTCCTCTCATGATCATGAAGTTGACGTGACACAAAAGCTATTACCTTCCCATGCTGTATCAAAATATATCCTAAACCTCTGCCTGAAGCATCACAATATACTGAAAATCCTCCAGTCCCATCTGGAAGCGTGAGAATGGGAGCCGTCATCAAGCTCCGCTTCAACTTCTCAAAAGAATCCTGACATTTAGCTGTCCAGGCAAACTGCACATCCTTACGGGTCAACTGGGTCAATGACGCTGAAATCCAAGCAAAGTCTGAAACAAATCGCCGGTAGTAGCCGGCCAAGCCAAGAAAATAGTAAACTTCTGCAACTGTGCTGGTTAGTGGCCACGTCTCAATGGCCACGATCTTCTGGGGATCCACTTCTACCCCACTTTTGGTAATGATATGACCCAAGTATGAAATACGATCGAGCCAGAACTTGCATTTACTGAACTTGGCATATAATTGGTGCTCTCTGAGAATCTAAAGAACCACACGGAGATGCTGCTTAAGCTCCGCTACACTCTTGCTGTAGACCAAGATGTCGTCTAGGAACACAATCACGAACTGATCCAAATATGGCATAAAGATACGATTCATGAGGTCCATGAATACAGCCGACACATTGGTTGCTCTAAATAGCATAACCAGGAACTCCCAATGCCCATATCTAGATCTAAAAGCTGTCTTTGGGTTGTCCTGCTCTCTGACTCTGATCTGATGGTATCCTGACCGCAAGTCAATCTTTGAGAATATTACTGCCCCCTTGAGTTGATCAAAGAAGTCATCTATCCTCAGGAGAGGGTATCTGTTCTTGATTGTCACTGAGTTTAAGGTACGATAATCTACACATAATCTGGATATACCATCCTTCTTTTTCTTAAGAAGCATCGGGGCTCCCCAAGGCGATCCACTTGCACGAATGAATCCCTTGGTCCTGAGTTCTTCAATCATCTTGTACAATATCTCTAACTCTGACGGCGCCATCCTGTAGACTCTCTCTGACACTGGGGCTGTCCCTGGGATCAAGTCGATAGTAAACTCGATCTCTCGCTCTGGCGGCATTCCTGGAAGCTCTTCTGGAAAAATATCTGAAAACTCCTCGACTATCCGGGATAACTGTACTATTGCTACTTGTTGACATAAAATCACAGTCAACCAAATATTGATAGAATTGACTACATGATACTTGTGATAATTCAATACGACACATGAAGACTAAATCCAGTACAAGTCAGACGACAGCTCGGATTTGTCATGCAAGTTATTTCGAGTCTGTATTTTTACAATTTTATTGAGTCTAGACTTATGTAAACTGAGCTGTACTGAGCATCTGAGACTTAGCCTATACCCATACCCAAAATCCTATAGCTCCACACATATCCAAATAAGCCATTGGACCCATGACCCATTCTGTGTTCTGGAGACAGAGTTCGGGCCGAACTCTGCCTCCACACAGAGTTCGGGCCAAACTCTGCCTCCTAAAAATCAGCACCCTAATTTTTAGGGTTGGCTAGTTGCAAGTTGTCCAACGGCCAATTTTTTGAAAATTCCAACCAGAATTCTAGCCGAATTCTGCCTACCTGGTATCCTATAAATAGGCCATGAATTCTCTCTTTTTTATTCATCCAATTTTCTCTTCTCTTCTCGCTAAAGCTCTATACAAGCCATACCCTTCTTCATCTACTAGCCACAAGCTCCCTAAGCCTCAAGTGCTCAGTACTTTTCAGTCAGGAGTTTGTGCAAGAGTTCAAGAAGTTACTTGGAAAATTCCAAGCATCGCCACTGCGATCTTTGTAAGAAGTTGACGTGCTCTTCTAAAGAAAATGCACGGGGTGTAACTACTATTTCACAAATAGTGGATTTAATCCTGAGCTAGAGTTCTCAAGCCTGGATTAGTCCTCCACGAGGAAAACCAGGTTAAAAATCGGCTGTGTTTGCGTATGCTTTCTTGCTCCTTATTTATTTCCGTATTTACTCTGATTACTTTCAGCTTGTAAAAGAGTTTAATTTTTAATTGGCTATTATCGCTATAAACTCTATTCACCCGCCTCTAGAGTTGCCATCTGTTCTTCAATTGGTATCAGAGCTCTGTTCTCTCAACAAGGACTAACATCCTAGAGCTGATTCATGGCAACCACATAATCCATGATTTCCAATCATGGTGAAGGGCAGTCCACTCATAGGCCTCCCCTATTTGATGGAACTAACTACACCTATTAGAAAACAAGGATGAGCTTTTATCTCAAGTCGCTAGACTTCGACCTGTAGACTATCGTCACCGATGGTTATAAAAAGCCCGCCAGGATAGTTGTCAATGGTGATCTCGTTGAGAAACCACATGACAAATATTCTGACGAGAAGTCGGGTCCTCAGAAACTTGGGTGATCTTCAGTGGTAACTCCAGGTTCTCGATCTGCTCCTTGGTGTAAGATATGCGCTCGGTGTCAGAAAAATCCAAGTGTCCGAGAGTCTGGAAATCAGAAATCCTTCCTGGCTCGGAGAGTGTATCCACAAGTCTGACTTGGAAAGGGTGGCCTGCTTCCTCTGGTTGTCAAGGGACTCTTCAGACGTCTCCGTCAACTACGTACTACCCATAGGGATAGTAGTGGCGATAGAAGATAGTGGAAGCTCGAAACCTTCAAGTGTAGGTGGATCAACAGTTCTGGTGTCGCATGCTTTTAAACTATCTGCAAAACAGAAAACTGTTAAAATAACATAGACCTACATACATCAAGTGTTTATAGAATATTAAAATACCTGATTCACCTGATATACCTGATATACCCTTATTTCCCAATTTTCCTATGCTGTGATCAAGTTTCCCTAGTATAATCAAGTCCCCCAATAGTACGCTAAGTCCTAGATACCATTAGGATGGACCTGCATGGGCCACCACTAAAAACATGTCACGACCCGCTTCCGAATAATCGGACACGAGTCGGACACGCCCAGCCTTCGTCATTAGATACGACGAAGTAAGCTGTACCAAGCTAGGGAAAACTAACCAGATAAACATGAAAGTATAGAATCACAGCATCTAAAAACGTATCCCAGAATGATCACCATAATCCACAAATCCATATATCATAATGTACCAAAGTCAACATGAATGAAAAGTGCTATAAACTCTAAAGTCAATACCTCAAGTAAAGCTAAGTAATCTAAACCTGAAGCCTCAAGCTAAGCCTCATCCTGCTCAGCTAAATCCTGGGCTCTGGCCCATAGAGTAGAACCATGTCCTGCAAGCATACCTGCAACATATCCTATTCAGGAGCGGAGCAAAGTACAGTTCTAGGTAATGAAACATGAACATGGTATGAACAGAGTACAGGAGTACAGGAAATGAAATACAGGAATGAACATGAAAGTACAGGAACTATAGTACATGAAATTAGTACAGGAGTATAGTACATGAATGTAAAGTACAGGAACATGTAAAGTACAGGAATGAAACTATAATCCTGAAGTACCAGACATGACAAGTGCACAATATTGAAATACATCTAGTCCATGTGACCGGCTGGGGTGAGTACAGGAGCATGCACAGGAGTACATAAATATGGTACGACTTAGGACCCGCGTGCACAGTACGAGGCCTAAGCTAGGTACAGGAATATATAGTAACCGGGATTGGTCACATGGCTAGTGTATTTCCCCACCCGACACTAATAAGTACAAGAGCAAGGGTACAGGAATACAGGAGTACATGATATCGTGCCATGACGTGTCACAAGAAAGCATACAAGAATGTAAATGCACAAAACCGTAGAAAAGTACTTGCCTTGCTCCAGGAAAGTACAAGTAGGCAAAAAGGCTAGATATCCTCCTGTATAAAATAATGATGGGTACAAGTTGATTAATATCAAGACAAGTTCACAATGGTTATTACAAAATTCTAATCCTGATTAAAATACACTAATCAAGTCTTCATCTTAAATCTACCCTATAATCCAGTTTCCTATTAACTACTCAAAATCTACATACAATTGATCATTAAAATACCATCCCTAGTTTGTATATAACTCAAGTAACATGCAACTTCTTAAAACTATTATACCCAAACCACCTTAGTTAAATTTAACCCTTTCTTGTTTAATGAAGAAATGAATTAATCTCCAACAGGTTTGTACATGGACAGGACATTACAGGGCTTAATGTCCATTCAAAACACAGATGGCAATGTGATAGATCTTGTTGCACTGCATATGATATTCACTTTACTTCCTGGGACAGGTGGTCAATACTTGTTTAGGCTGATACACTAGGCTTAAAGAGGACTTAATGTAATAGTCCAATTATCACATTCATGTCTGAAATTCAACCAAGTCCAGTTATATTCCCTTCGAAATTGACAGTTCATGGACTATCAATAAGCTGATTTCTACAGGGCATTGGCATCAAATCTAAGGTAAGGCTGTACTAGTCTAGAAGTGTTGAATAACCAGGTCCTGGACATTCAATCACTGATATACAAGTCACAGGAAAATCAATCACTGATCATCAATACATTGGAACTCTTCCCAGGTTCACACTGAACAGGGCAGGAATATGAAGCCCAGTCCAAGAATGATTCCCACACTGTATATGGTTTCAGAAATATGTATTGCTTGCAAGAATACATATAAATTTAATCTTGCACTCAACCTAATGGGCTAGACTTCAACCAAGGTTAACCTTTTCAACCATATGATACCACAACTCAGGAATCACATGTAACCCTCAGTTTACAAATAAAACTCAGGTTCTCTTATTTCAAGTTCACCCTTCTAAATTATGTGCAATAAGCTAGAGTGATATCAGTTCAGTAGGAGTGTAAAATACATTCATGCCTTAGTTCCCAACAGGGCAGTTGTCTCCTCATCAGAACATTCCTGCTATATGGATGCAATTCTTGGACTACACAGGAACAACTATCCTGGGTTCATAATACAGTCCAGGAACCTCAGTTCCCAATACTAGAACACATACTCAGTCCATGGGAAATCACATACCTGTGCCACATGAATTCACATATTAATGCTATGGAAAAACTCATACCAATGCCATATGAATTCATGTACCAAAGTCATGTGAATCACAATACAGTATGATCAACAGTCCTAGATTCATCCCCTGCAATCAGTCTCCCAAACGATTCCCAGTTAAGACAATTACCAATCTATCTATTGTTAACCTATACACAGTCCCATGAACCAGCAGATTCTATCAGAGACAGAGCATTATAACTTCAGGTAAGGGTGTACAAGTCCAGTCCATAAATGTTGAACAGAACAGGTCTTGGACCACAGTCTCTGGATATTCAAGTTATTTGAACCATTCAAATCACTGCATATTCAAGTTATGAATATTCCTTAACACTGAACATTCCAGTTCTCCTTAGATTCTCCCAGGTACAAAGATAAATCTCTGCCTGCAATAACTCACAGGACTTGAAACAATACCCTCCTCTCCAATGATTAGTACCATTCATTGGTCAGGGATACTCTTGTTCAGTTTATAACTGAACTGAATATCCTTGTCCTGAGGCCCAATCAGAATACTGATATCCCAACTCACATAAGATGAACAAATTCTCAGTCATACAGTCTAAACTCGAATTAACATATATATCAAGTTAAGCCAGACTGAGAATAAACCTTGAATGTTTCAGGACTGATTAACCCGATTTCTCAGTTAACACCCAAAACTCATGTGCAGTTCAAATCATCACTCAAAGAATCAGTAATACATGCTATCCCAGATTTTGTAAGATAACCATGAAGCATTTAAAAGCATCAGGTTCAGGAAAACATCCTGATATGCTTTTATATACAGTCCTGGTCCAAATACTGATATTGGTAATAGATTCATTAATTAGAATCAAAACAACTGCAGGGAATCATAGAAGAAACACAGTTCTAAACTAAATTGAAACAGGAAAAAGCTTAAACAAACTGTAATGAGGAAAACAATGCAACTGGAATACACTGCCAACTCACACAGTGCATCCAACACTCTGTCGATCAAAATAATTCGAAATTAAAAATAAGAAGAAAGCCTGTGTCAAGAAAACTCCAATAACTCACCTTTATAATGCAACCAGGGTTCGAAAGAAAAATAGATCCAGATCTGATGATTGTAAGAACGATCGACTAATTCCAATTGAGTTCGTGTAGGATCGACTGTTTCAAAGAGGAAAACTAACAAACACCTAGTGATCAGAATTTCAATTGCTAAA
Source organism: Iris pallida (assembly GCA_029216955.1). Lineage (NCBI taxonomy): Eukaryota > Viridiplantae > Streptophyta > Magnoliopsida > Asparagales > Iridaceae > Iris > Iris pallida. Next base: position 1,394,089 of record JANAVB010011600.1, on the reverse strand, counting down.
CCAAAGATAAATTGCTCATTGAAGATGATGGTCGAACCACGAACAGAGGTCGATCTGTTCTACTCTCGATCGAAATCGATCGACCAGATCCAGAGTTGGACAGAACGATCTAATTGTTGATTCGATCATGCTCAATCTCCAGGTCAATCAAATTGTTCAAGAAGACAATGAAGGTCAAGAAATTTCTTACTGAGCTTGCCCCATCGATTTCAGTACTCGATCGATCCTCAGAGCTCCTCCGCCATGGCTAGTTCAGAACGAAGCTTGGGGAAGATAAAGTTGTGAATGAAAATTTGTTCAACAATGGAGAAGGAGAATTGTCCTAAATAGGCAATTGATAGCGTGAGAAAGAGGCAAAGGTTGGCGGGAAAAATTCTGACAAGGTGGTTAGGGAGGAGGAAAATGCACATGGCCTCTCCCTGGCCGTTAGAAATTCAAATTACAAAAGGTTGGGCTGCTATTCAAATCTCAGCTAAGGGACCAATCCTTCCTATTAGAATTTTAGGTTATGGTGTTGGGCTTTTCAGGGAAGGCCCAAACCCATAGAATGGGTTTAACTATAATGTTAGCCCAAAAAAAAATAAATGATTCAACCTATCTATAAAAAATCCCAAGTCATTATAAAAAAAATATATATATCTACAATATTAGAAAGGTGGAGTTACACTTTCACCGATTTACTTGATGACCATAAGAAAGTCATTGGTAAATATAAACATGCCAAGGAAAAGAACAAAAGTCATGAAGTCAAAATTCAAAGACTCTCTTTACTGCTTGATAACATTAGAGACATTTCATCCACGGAAGTCACAAATGAGGTATCTAAGCTTAAAATAAGCCTACATGATGCCGAAGCACGTATTGAACAACAAACACAAGAAATCACAGCACTCAACATGGAGCTTGCTGAAGAAAAGAGTAGACACAAGATTTCTATTACTAAGATATGTGGTTTGAATGCTAAGGTTACTGAACTGCAGGCTGTCTCTAAGAAATTAGAGACTAAGTTGGGAAAACAGGTTGCTCAACCTCAAACCCAATCACATGAGACATACACAAAGCATGACACTATTCATACTAGTCAACCACGTCATCCACCTGCAGCACGTAATCATGCTTACATATACACACACTTTCATAAAGCACACAAACCACATGCATGTAGAAATAGTTCTCATATGTCACAGAATTATCATGCTACACATAGATACAATCATCACTATGTTGCACAAAAACAAAATCACCATCACTCTATATATAGACATCATCACCATGCTATTCCATATAGACATTATCACCATGCTACTCTACATCACTCCACATATAGACATTATCACCATGCTAACTCTACATATCATCATGCTACTCCACATCACTCTACTTATAGACATCATTTGCATGCTCCTAACATAAATAGGAATACTTTATGTACTTATTATGGATTACATGGACACATTTCACCACAATGTAGAATTAGAAGATTAGTAGATAGAAAGATATATGCATGGTTTTCGAAAACTAACTTTTCAGGACCCTCAAGAACTTGGGTAACAAAGGTCATATATACTCTTGATGTAGGTGGACCTTCCCTCCTCAACTAAGAGTAAGTGGATTCTCGATAGTGGATGCTCGCGGCATATGACAGGACACGCAAATCTTTTCGCATCACTATCGATGAAGAGAGAAGGATATGTATCCTTCGATAACAACCTAAAAGGGTATATTATAGGTAATGGTATTATTGGTCATCCTTCCTCTCCCGTAATAAAGGATGTCTGCCTAGTGACCGAGTTAAAGCATAAACTGCTCAGCATTAGTCATCTTGCTGACCATGGATATGACATTAACTTTGGACAAAATAAATGCTTTATTTATGATAGGTCAACGGGAGACATTGCTTTTGAATGGGTAAGAGAGGATAATATTTATATTTTCTATCTGTCTAGAGATACTAACAATGCAGGTAGATGCCTATATGCTCATAAGGATGAAAGATTACTATGGCACCAGCATCTTGGTCATGCCAACATGGATACTATATCCAGGATATCGACTAAGAAGCTAGTTAGAGGCTTGCCCGAAATCACATTCAAAAAGGACACTGTATGTGCCGAATGTGAATTGAATAAGGCAACCAAGTCCTCATTTCATTCCATAAACTCTGTAAGCACTACTAGATTTACATGGGTTTTCTTTCTTACTAATAAAAGTGATGCTATTTCGGTTTTCAAGATTTTTGTTAAGAAAGTTAAAAACGAAAAAGGCTACATGATTACTCGAATCCGAAGTGATCATGGAGGCGAATTCGAAAATACTAATTTTGAAATTTTTTGTGATTTTAATGGTTTTGATCATGAGTTTTCTTGTCCAAGAACTCCTCAAAAAAATGGTATTGTGGAGCGGAAGAATAGGACTCTCGGCGATATGGCTAGAGTCATGTTGAACAAGTTTTCACTTCCGAAATACTTTTGGGCTGAAGCTGTCAGTACAGCATGCCACATTTTAAATAGGGTGCTTATTCGTCCTATTACGAAGAAAACATCCTATGAGCTTTGGTTTGGAAGAACCCCAAATGTTTCCTATTTTAGAGTTTTTGGTTGTAGATGTTTTATCCTTAACACCAAAGACAACTTAGGCAAATTTGATGCCAAAGCTGACGATGGTATTTTCCTTGGCTATGCTGCCAAGAGCAAGGGATATAGAGTGTTTAACAAACACTCATTAATTATGGAAGAGTCTACTAATGTGACTTTTGATGAAGATAACAGTGCAGCAGCTACTCTTGATGATGATGTTGAGCCATCAACTTCTACACCAATGAATACCACCACCGAAACCAATTCTCTGGAGGGCTTGCCAAAGAAATTCTCTTTCAAGCCGTCACATCCAGAAAATTTGGTAATAGGTGAGATTTCGCGTGGTGTAACTACTAGATCATCATTAAGAGACTCTATTGCTAGCACTGCCTTCATTTCACAAATTGAGCCAAAAAAACATTTTAGAAGCTTTTAATGATGAATTTTGGATTTCTGCTATGCAAGAAGAACTCAACCAATTTGAGAGGAGCCAAGTATGGGAACTCGTTCCTAGACCGACAAATCACTCGATTATTGGTACTAAATGGGTTTTTAGAAACAAAGTAAATGAAGATGGTTCAGTTACACGCAACAAAGCTCGTCTAGTAGCCCAAGGATACAACCAAGAGGAAGGTATCGATTACGATGAGACATATGTCCCTGTTACTAGATTGGAATCCATTCGGATGCTTTGTGTATTTACAAATTTTCAAAATTTCAAATTATTTCAAATCGATGTTAAAAGTGCTTTCTTGAATGGATTTATTAAGAAGGAAGTTTATGTAAAACAACCCCTTGGTTTTAAAAATTACAAATTTTTCGACCATATTTTCAAGCTAAAGAAAGCGCTATATGGCCTCAAACAAGCCCCTAGAGCTTGGTATGAACGGCTAAGCAATTTCTTGCTTGAGAAAGGTTTTTCAAAAGGGAAAATTGACACCACACTTTTTATAAAATCTTTCAAAGACACTATTCTCTTAGTGCAAATATACGTAGATGATATTATATTTGGTTCTACTGATGACACCCTCTGTCAAGATTTTGCCAAGTGTATACAGACCGAGTTTGAGATGAGCATGGTGGGGGAGCTCAACTACTTTCTTAGACTGCAAGTCAAACAAATGTCAAATAGAACTTTCATCTGTCAGTCAAAGTATACAAAGGACATGCTGAAGAAATTCGACCTTGACAACGTCAAACCAATCAGCACTCCAATGGCTACTACAACTAAACTAGAACCAGATGAAAGCGGTAAACCTGTAGATTAACGCAAGTATTGAGGTATGATAGGCAGTCTATTCTATTTAACTGATAGTCGCCCTGATATTATGTTTAGCGTTTGTCTGTGTGCTAGATATCAAGCAAATCCTAAGGAAGCACACATGACTGCTGTTAAGCGTATCTTTCGATACCTTAAGGGTACGGTTACAGTGGGCCTATGGTATCCCAAGTCAACATCATTTGACCTCATTGGTTACTCTGATGCTGATTTTGCCGGATGCAAGGTCGACCGTAAAAGTATGAGCGGTACGTGTCATTTATTAGGAAAAAGCTTTGGTCTCTTAGTTTAGCAAAAAGCAGAACTCTGTCGCACTATCCATAACAGAAGCTGAATACATCACAGCTGGGCTTTGTTGTGCACAAATTCTGTGGATGAAGCAAACTCTTGAAGACTACAACTTATTTGTTATGTACATTCCAATCTTTTGTGACAACACCAGTGCTATAAATCTCACTTGGAACCCCATATGTCACTCACGCACGAAACACATTGAAATACGTCACCACTTTTTGCGTGATCATCAGCAAAATGGTACTATTAACTTAGAATTTATTGACACTGATCATCAGCTAGCAGATTTCTTTACAAAACCATTATCCGAAGAGCGCTTCAATTTTCTCTGTCGTGAACTTAGAATTTTGGACGAAGCTGTTATTAATTAAAATAAACTTGCGTAAATATCGAGTATGTCTTGATTCTTTTATGATGAAATTGCTATGGGTACAAGCCGAAAGAGTCCTTCTGACAACAAGGCGTAACAGCCTAAGCGACACGGTGCACTAGTCCTCAGGACTACCGCTAGCTGGGATCCGGCCCCTGCAGCTAACCCATGGCTGCTTCAAAATATTGAATTATGGCATAATTCCTTGTTTATTACATGGTTCATTTTTATTTATCACATGCTGAAATGCTAATTTTCCAACTTCACTTTGTTTCGAAGCTAACTTTCTGGAATTTTTCAACTTAGTTTTTTCTCAATCTTGTATATGTACTTTTTCTTTGGTCTCTCTCACTTAATCATTTTTTAGCCTGATTTTTGTTCTGTTTCCAGGATCCGAAATTCGGGCCGAACTCTGCCTTACCCAGAGTTCGGGCCGAATTCGGCCTGACTGTTCCAGAACCGGGAGCAGCCTTAGCCGCTGATCATAAGTTGATCCAATGGCCCATATTTTTTCCGACCATTGGAACCCTTTCTCATATATTCGGGATCTCCTCTTCCTTCTCCTCCATTGCCACCTTTTCCACTTCTCCAAACATATTTTTCTCAAACCCTAACCCTAGTTCTTTCTCCCAAGAGCATATCTATTCTCCAAACTCAAGGAGAAGGCTTCCCTCACCATTCTCCTTCATTGTTCTTCATTACATTGAGGTATACTTTACCACTTCTCATCATCTCAATTTTTATCAATTGTCTTTATTATTTTCATGGCTCCACGATTGTTCAAACGAGGGAAGAGACTTCGAATCGAGGGAGCATCCTCTTCGAATGCTCCTCCTCGTATTGAACCGCCCGTTGAACAACAACCACCTATCCACCCGTTGTTTAACCCGCCTCGTCCACTTGACCCAAACACATTTGACGACCGAATATTTGTATCACTTGACGCGTCAAATAAATGGTTTAGTGACTTTCGGACACGTCCAGTGTTTGCGGCTCATCCTATCAATTTTACTATTTTCTCTCAATATGATTCACTTTTTCATGATCTTTGTCTTGACGAACTTGTCACCACCAACTCGGTCATATATCGTAATGCTATTCAAATGTTCTACTGCAACCTAACTCATGATGATACACATATTTACTCATGGGTTGCGGGCATTGACATCTCGTTTGATGATTTTGATTTGGCCGAACACCTTGAACTCTAAGAGCCAAACTCATGGAAAAAGCTTGTTGAAGCTCGATCGTTTCAATTTCTCGATGGGTCTTCCCTTGAAAGCTTCAAGGATGACTTGTGTACCCCTAACACACGTCCTCGCAAGCTTTTGGCCAAATATCTCAATCCCTATTTCTATGAACTTCATCGGATTATCTTTAACACTATTCTACCCAAAGCGGGATCCACCGATGAAGTCACCTACTTTGAAATCTCGGCCTTATATCACCTCCACTTTCATGTACCTTTTAATCTTCCACGTACCATGATGGACTGGATGATTAATTCTAGGAAGAAACCAAGATCCTTGGTTTATGCTTTGTATCTTCCTATGGTCTTTCGTGCTTTTCGCATACCTCTTGATGAGTGCCAGTTCTTACCTGCCCCTGTCTTCCTCTCTAAGGCACGGAGGCTTCAGGCAGCAGTTGGCTTACCTGTTGTGTCCGAGCACTCTGACGATGAGCCCGATGCCCCTCCTCTGGGACAGGATCCTCCTAGTCCTCCTGCCACTTTAGAGTCACTCCAGACTATGCTCCGCGATCGTTTCACCTTAGAGGATGATCTCTGGACTCAACTTGATTACCGGACCACCCTGCAGATGAGTGCCATCAGCAACTCACTGCACGATATTCGGTACTCCATGTCTAGCCATTCTTCCATGTCTATCCCTATGGAGCGGGACCCTGGTCGTGAAGGGTATCGTATCGATGACCCTTGGGTTATTCGCTACTTGGATCCGGATGTGGCCTTCGTGGACCCTCGTCGTTCCTTCACTGATCCATCCGACGACGATGGGCCTTCACGAGCTTGATGATGGATATGGACTTCTACTTGCTGTTGCTACTGAGGATCGTAGCTTATATTTTATGTATTTTGGACTTTAGTTGATTTTTATGCACTTTGGTTGTATTAGACTTATTATTATGTGTGACTTTTGAGACATTCAGTAGTTTTATCAGTATCTATGCAGTTTCATCTATTACCTTTTGGTGTGCTTGCCGGTTCTTTTTTGTTTATGGTTTATTGCTAAATGCCAAAAGGGGGAGAAATTATGGTATATTCTATATTCTTTTATATCTGTATCTGTGCTTTGGAGAGAATATTTTTATCAGGCCAATAGGATTCAAAGCAATGTTTACGGGAGAGCTATTGCTAGCTCGGCACTGATTACGAGGGAGCTATGCTATTTCTCTTAAATGTGTCCATGTACGAATATTGAATATACAACTATCATTTTGTCAATTATCAATATGGGGGAGATTGTTGACACAAAATCATAGTCAACCAAATATTGATAGAATTGACTACATGATACTTGTGATAATTCAATACGACACATGAAGACTACATCCAGTACAAGTCAGACGACAACTTGGATTTGCAATGCAAGTTATTTTGAGTCTATATTTTATAATTTTATTGAGTCTAGACTTATGTAAACTGAGCTGTACTGAGCATCTGAGACTTAGCCTATACCCATACCCAAAATCCTATAGCTCACAAAATATCCAAATAAGCCAATTGGACCCATGACCCATTCTGTGCTCTGGAGACAGAGTTCGACCCGAACTCTGCCTCCACACAGAGTTCGGGCCGAACTCTGCCTCCACACAGAGTTCGGGTCGAACTAAGCCTCCTAAAAATCAGCACCCTAATTTTTAGGGTTGGCTGGTTGCAAGTTGTCCAACGGCCAATTTTTTTTGAAAATTCCAACCAGAATTCTGGCCGAATTCTGCCTACCTGGTATCCTATAAATAGGCCATGAATTCTCTCATTTGCATTCATCCAATCTTCTATTCTCTTCTCTCTAAAGCTCTATACAAGCCATACCCTTCTTCATCTACTAGCCACAAGCTCTCTAAGCCTCAAGTGCTCAATACTTTTCAGTCATGAGTTTGTGCAAGGGTTTAAGAAGTCGTTTGGAAAATTCCAAGCATCGCCACTGCGATCTTTGTAAGAAGTTGACGTGCTCTTCTGAAGAAAAGGCACAGGGTGTAACTACTATTTCACAAATAGTGGATTTAATCCTGAGCTAGAGTTCGCAGGACTGGACTATTCATCCACGAGGGAAACCAGGTTAAAAATCGGCTGTGTTTGCGTATGCTTTCTTGCTCCTTATTTATTTCCGTATTTACTCTGATTGCTTTCAGCTTGTAAAAGAGTTTAATTTTTAATTGGCTATTATTGCTATAAACTCTATTTACCCTCCTCTAGAGTTACCATCTGTTCTTCACTACTGCCATCCGTAATACTGGAGGAGAAGGTTCAACTTTGCCTCGGGAAAAGGAAAACTCTAACTCACCTGAATGCTAAAAATAACCCGGCCAACATGGCAGTCTATCCTAGCATACTGGTTCCTTAACCAATCCATCCCTAAGACTAAATCATAATCGGCCATCGGGAAGTCTATCAATCTAGCGGGGAACTCTCTACCGCTAACTACGATCCGATACGAGGAAAATACTCTATCTACTCCCACAAGACCGTTACTAGTAAGTATATTGAGCCTTACTGATAATGACTCGGGATCCAATCCTATCCGTGTCATGAATCGTGCATACATAAATGAATATGATGCACCAGAATCAAATAAAGCTGATACTAGGAAGGAGTTGACGAGAATAGTACCTGCCACTACCTCACCTGGTGCCAATCCTTCTTCTATGGTCATCGCCATCGCCTGACCATGTCCTTTGGATGCGGGTCCCCTCTGCTGATAACCTCTATGTCTACTCTGAATCAGGGCTTGGGCTTGCGCATACTGCTGGGGGTTCTGCTGCTGAAATGCTTGGGACTGAGGCGGCAGGGGACTCGAAAACTGTTGCGACTGCTGGACTGGTGCTGGTCCTCTCACCGAAGGACTAGAAAAGGTCGAAGAAGAGGAACTCCCCCTGTTCGGGCAGTTCCCAACCCTGTGGTCCGGTGCCCCACAAGCCAAGCACAATCCTTGTGCTCTGCGACATTCTGATACCACATGTCCTGGCTTCCCATAATGAGTGTAACCCATTACGGAAGTCTGCTTATGCTTCTGCTGCTGAGGGTTCGTCGGGGTTGAATGCTGAACTGACGTTACTGAGGCCGCCCGCCTTAGAGTTCCAATCGTCAAGGCCCTGGCTGCTGGGGCTCGTGCTGAAGACTGATTTCTGTGGCCATGAGATCGCTTCCGACCTCTGGTCCTGTCCTCAATCCTCTGGGTGGTATACTCGTGCCTCCTGGCTGCTCTCAATACTGCATCAAAAGTCTGATGCTCAAACTGCTCCACTGCCAATAAAATCTCTAGATGGAGCCCCTGCTAGAACCGCTGGGCTCTGTCGTACTCGGTCGCTACCAAGGTGGGAGCAAAATGACTAAGCCTCGAAAACTCGACCGCATATCCGTCGATCATCCTGTCCATCTGCTTCAGATTGGTGAACCTCGTCTGTAGATCGTACCGAGCTACATCATCGAAGTACTTGGTCTGGAATCTCTCACAGAATACTGCCCAGGTAATAGGTGCCACTAATCCAACGACCTGTGCCGCCCACCAGCTGTGGGTAAGATCCAATAACTGTAGGCGCACCACGGCCACCTTCTCATTCTTGGGCATCTTCGCCGCTTCTAGAATCACTTCTGTATCCTGCAGCCAAGCATCTGCGGCAATATCATCTTCGCTACTATCGAAGAAGGGAGGGTTCAAGCACTTGAAGCTGTTGGCTGCCTGGTTCCCTTGATGACCACCTTTGTTCAAAGCATCTTGTACTGCCTGGTGCAGGGCATCGCCCCGACGATCTTGAGATGCTAACAATATCCTGATGAGACCCACCAAGGTACCATCATCGGGCTCTGTAGGCTGGACTGGCTGAACTGGTGGCTCTTGACCCCCAGTAGGCATGACTCTGGAGGCTACTCCTGAATGCTGGGCTTGATCTCCAGGTTGCTGCTAGCCCACGGGAGGTGCACCGCCTTACCGATCGGTAGGACCAGGAATAATACCGCTGAAGAAGACGACATAGGAAACAATAAGAAAGGACCAAGACAGATCAAAGATACAAGCATGTGATCAGGTCAAGAATTCAGGGATTCAGAGGATACGAGCAGAGGTCAAGGGCGAGTGCTGATCGAACATTTAAACCCTCATATATCTTGATTCTCAAAACCTGCATGGGCCACCACTTAAACCATATAACACCCCAGTAATAGAATACTGGAGAGCGGGTCATACATAGCCAGCTACGTATATTGAAATGGAATCCACCTCGATATACGGTTATGGCTGTCTAGATACATGAGGGTTTAACTACAAGCCATCAGTCTCTTATGGTCATGAACAAGCCTATTGTCTCAATCTCAAGCAAGTAAAAGCAATTAAAAGATGTTAGAGCATCAAATATATAATAGTAAGGCATCCCATACATTACATATTTGGATGATCATGAAGCTAGTCATACAAAAAGTGAAGACTAGCAAGAGTTTCAGTCATACATGATCAATCCTAGGATTCGTCAATCATGTTACAGCCCGTAGGCAGATAGTAAATAAAGTGCAATACGAGCTAATAGATGCTCGTCGGCTAAATGTCTCAAAAGAATATTTTTACAATAAAGTGGAAAAACAAAAGGGAAACCCACTCGTTGCCTTGGTTATGCCTGCTGGTCACCATCTGGCTGGAAGGTCGGTAGATCCTATGGAGCTACTTCGGTGTCACGACCCGCACCTATTTTTTTAAAAATGGATACGAGACGTGTCCAGCCTACGCCGCAGTATCGGCGGTAGAACGCTGTCACGGCCATGAAGATCACAATCACAAATAATGCTCATTCACATAATTAAGTTAACTTACAATATTCACAAGTTTTACATTTACGAAAAATATAAACTTGTACAAGTATTTGAATGACTACAAGTCCACTATCTAGCTAGTCTCTAGGCTTTTGTCTACAAGTACTCCCGTATCTCCCATGCTAAGTGAATCCACGGCTAACCTGAAAAATATGGTTTCCTGACAGGAATGGAACGAGCACAATTCACTGAATGCAATTTTAAATAAAGAAAATGACTATAAAACAAAGGTTAGACATCAATCATGAGTTTTGAAAATAAACAGTAAATACGGAAAACCAATAGCAAATAAATAGACACAAAATACTTTCCCCAACTGTTAGAAGTACCTTTGATATGTAATCATTCTGGGACACTATACCGCATGGTCTACGAGGTCTACTTGCATAAAAAATAAGCAGTCTACGAGGTCTACTTGCATGAAAATAAACACGGTCTACGATGTCTACTTGCAGAAAATAAACACGGTCTACGATGTCTACGTATAAAAAATAAGCACTGTCTACGAGGTCTACTGCATGAAAATAAGCATTGTCTACGAGGTCTACTTGCAAAAAATAAACACTATCTACGATGTCTACTTGCAGAAAATAAACACTGTCTACGAGGTCGACTGCATGAAAATAAATACGGTCTACGGTCGGATCACACGTCCTTGGTACTTCTCATTTCTGACTCAACAATTTATAATAGAATATAAAAATCACATAACTAATGGCCAATCAATGAAATATAGTAAGATCAATATCAAAATGCAGACAATAAACTGTACTAGCCTGTGGTCCTTTGCTGGTGAAACCGACAATCTGAACAACTCAATATGCTATAATAGTCAAAACCCGTACAACAGTCCCCGAAAGCTGAAATAAACATTACCAATGTTCTTAGAATAGTCAAATTAGCTAGGATCGCCTGTCCTTAAGTCCAATTCTGGACACAGGGGCAAAACGGTAATTTTGGGCCAAAACGGTGTCCATCGTTGGACTCGCTTTGCACCGAAAAGCATGCCAGAGTCAACGATCTCTAAAGTCATCAAACTATATGTCTACGGATCTAGTTTTCAGATACGAACCCAACCGTATGTCCAGAGTTGGATTCCAGCGGGCCGTGCACAAAATCGCCTATTGAGTCGGACCGTAGGGCCCGTAAAACGACGTTCCGATTCAACTGTCTCAGAATCGGACCAAACATGGCATACAGGACCAAAAAAATGATACGGTCCTGCTGGCGCAAGTTTCATCTCGATCTGACGAGCGTGCACAAAGTAATTGGAGTTTCTACAAAGTGGTCGATACGGTGAATTTTGACGGATACGCATCAAATTCGCCGCGCACACGCGACTAATTTGAATTCCGTCAAAGCCCACACGACTACGAAGCCGTTACGCATCTTTTGATGCCTTCGTTTTATGACCACGTCGCCCGGATTGGCGGGATGCACGTTGTGTGGAGCGATTTCTAGATTTTTAGACAGTTTTAAAATAGGTTTTTCTCGATCTTTACCCACTGTTTTCTTCTCATCGAGTTAACGAATATACGAACTACAACTGGGGTTTTGATCGTGTATAGGTTTTCGATGACTGGCATAAATTGGTTCTGAGGAACTGTCAGTAGGTTGGCCGAAATCATCCTTCCAATTCGGAGGTTTGGGCTGAGTTAAGGCTCTATTTTAGGCTGGTTTTTCGTCGACTTTGCGTCGATTCCTCTTCTAATCTGGATCGATTCGCTACGAACTACTTGGAAGGGTTCCTAGATGGTTATATGGGCTGTCCATACGATTTTACAAAATCGAAGACCGTCGAGTATACACGAAGAAATTAAATAACAAATTCGATACCTCGGTGTACCGCTGCTGTTGACTCCGTTCTGCTGTGCGCGCTGTTCGCGGCAAACTCGGCCGGTCGGTGGCCACCCTCGGCAGCGCACGCACGCGTGGGGAGGGGGTCGCCGAGACGTGGTGGTGGCACGGCGTTGGGGCAGGCTGGGATCGGGTTAGGGTTTTATTCTCTCACGTTCTCTCTCGATCACTCTTCATATATATGCGTATATGTATTTGGGTTCTGTGAATCGAACAGAGGCTCGGTTTAAATGCTGGGATTGGGTTCATTTTTCATGGGCTGGGTTTCCCCTCTACTGTGGGCCGACTTTGGTTTTGCTGGTTTGGAGAAATGTTGGGCTTTCTTTTCTATTTATTATTCTAGAGTTTAGAATATATATACATATATACGTATATATATATATATGCTCACGTATATATACATATACATACATGCTTATATACTTATATATATATATATATATATATATATATATATATATATATATATATATATATATATATATATATATATATATTTACATAATATACATTTATATTTATATATCTACAAATAAACACATATACTTATATATACACGTATACATATATATATAATATATATAATATATAATATATATATATATATATATATATATATATATATTTTTTTTTTATAATATATATATATATATATATATATATATATATATATATATATATATATATATTCACACACATATACATGTATTTTTATCTATACATACACACACACTTATATGATATAAATATATATACGTACACATATTTAATATCATATATTTATTTCTACACATATTTCTTTTGATAAATGATAAAATGATAATAACTAATAGTAATAATTAATTTATATTTAATAACCACGATAATAATATTAAAATTGTATAGCCTCAGTAAAATAATAATAACAATAATAACGAAATTCAATAAACTAATAATGGCGTATATACCATCATGCACACTCTAATAATCCCAAAAATTATATAAGGACCTATTTTATAAAAAAAATCACTGAATATCACTAATAATAATATTTATAATATTTAAATTACAAATACTTAGGAATATTCATTAAATCATTAAACGGAATGCAACACACTCATACCAAATTCCATCAACACGGATGTCATTGGACGTCCCGTATGACTACATGGCTTAGGCTTGCTTTGGTTCCAATCTAGACTAGTTCTGTACAACCGGGTTCCCTAAAACTCAATAATATAATTAATAAATAAATAAAACTTCGGTAGGGGTTAAGTCGCAACATTACCGGATTTTCCTGGTTAGGATATTACTATGGCTTGGCCTTCCCTACCAGGGCTAATACTCTAGTCAAGGCACGTCATTGCACTATCCGTGCCACGATTTCTAGTCGTCGTGTACTCCAAAACTCCATCATGGCTAAAATCATCTACCATATTAATTAATTAGGTAATTAATTATAAAAATTCTAAAATCACCATTTAATCAAAATAAATAAATAAAAATATATTATAAAAATTCCGGAAAGAGGGGCTGCAAATCTATCCACCTTAAAAATAATTTCGTCCTCAAAATTCTAATTCGTAACTATTCCTTAAATTCAAAAAGAACTCTACCACTACCTTAATCTCTTCAAATTTTAATTCTTCAAAAATAGTTTATATCCTTCTAATTGGCCATTTTGGCAACTACAAAAGATCTCGAGGACTTCTACCCACCTTTGGTCATACTACTCCCTCAAAGCTATGTCACTAAAACTTTCTAATCATCCTACTAATTGCTAAAAAAATTTGCTATCCATAGGTATCTACTGTATATGGCATCTATAATCCTCTCATATCCATCAACCAACCCAAAATCTAACAAGCAACATATTTACACAAGTAGCTAAGAATTATTGGTAAATTCTAATAAGCATGACCTTCGTCGCTCTGAAATGGGAAAGACAGGAAGATAAGGAAGAATAATCAAGAGCAAGTATGAAATTTCCAGGGTGGTAGAGAGTTTCCATTGACGTAGATGGAAATAAAGTCTATGAACTATTGACTTATTTTGCTAGATTGGGCTATTCTAGTCCAGTCACTTGATAATTCGAAGAACCCTTCGTTTCCTAGAGGGTTTGCAATCCGTGCAATACAAAAGTTCCGTTATCGAAATTCTAAACAGGTTCCATAATAGAACGGGATTTGAGAAATCAAGATTGTGATCTTTCCTGTGGTTATTTAAACACACGAGCAAGGGTTATAAATGCAATACAAGGTCGTATCACAACTTCCAGGTAGATGGATTAAGGGTTACGAATGACGTCACATTCTTAAGGGGTGGAGACTACATAATAGGTATAGGGACCTATTTCAAGTAGTTCGGTTTTATAGTTCAAATAGGGTGGTATGCCTGGATGGGTTTTACTAGGTCTTAATGGATTTCCTAATTGGACTTCAATCGTTGGTTGGATGAACTTCGAACCTCAGTCTCTATAGATTGGACAAGAACCCAATGATTAACTACTTCTACTAGGTTAGGGTAACCTAGAATAGGTTTCAACCCAAGCGGTTGAGCTAGTTGCCAGTCAGGTTGGTTAGCTAGGTTCCTAAAGCCCAAAAATGCATCTTCGGCAACTTTTGCGTTTAAGTAGCACGAGAAGGCAAAATTGAGTGGCACACTGGTGACATGTGCATAGTGGCTTCGAGTAGATCACCACCATATATTGGGTCGAATGAATTGAGTCAAGGTTGAGTCTCTAATTGTAGTCGGAAAGTTTATCGGTATTATGGTAAGGGTTATAGCTAGTCCTTTTTACCTGAAAGTCATACCATAAAAATAGAGTACAAGGGGACATGTTTGAGTGGGACATGATATACTTAGATGAAGGTGGACTTGTCTAGATCTTGCATATGAACTTTGTTGGAAAGTAACAACTGACCTCGTGCTCCGTATACTAATGGCACGGCCGGGGACACAAAATGATCTAAATAAAAAGTGGGGGTCTATGGGGCACTAATTGTCATCCTAGAGGAATCATTCTAATCAATCGATAATCCTTGTATATTCTAAAATTTTAGAAGGCTTACAGTCTACCCACCTTAGAAGTTAGGACATGGTCTTAGGAATGATGAGGTTAGAAGAATCTCCAAAGTCAGGATTCTGTACCCCGACTCTAGTTAATAAAGAATAAGGCACGGCGTAACGGGATACGGTAGATATAAGTCAAGTCAAGGATCGTTCCTCAATAAGTAGAAAACGAGTGTGTATAGTGACACATGGTCGATAAAATAGAATGACCTACTCGTCTACAGTATACAAGAGTTATCGGCGAGGTAACCAACTCTAAGGTACATCATATGAAAAGATTTCTAACAACTGTGTCATGAATTTCTATTGGAGTCAAACCTCCCAGAATATTGTCACAAGGTTCTAGGGGTATGGCTTAAGGGTTGCTAGTTAAAGCAAGCTTCAAGCAATAAATTAGAGACTCACAACAAATTATTTTCTTGAGAATAGATAGTCTCCTAGGTTGGCATCTTGACTAAGGGTAAAACCGTAATCATTCTCAAATTCAAATGGCTAGAAGGACCCAATAGTAGTTTGGGGGTCGAGAGGAGAACGAGTAACTCAATCTCCTGGCTGGCCGATGGTAGTTATACTTGTGTATACAACTATCATAGCCATGGGGATACTCTGTATCTCTCTACCAATTATTAGCTTTCGTCTTTCCAAATCAGTGAAAGACAAAAACAATAGAGTTCAAGGGAGATGTCACTGAATATAATTACGTGATTCAAAGGCGAACATATAATTCAAGAGGAATTGTCAATGCAGTTGTGGATGAGATCATTGATACCTCAATATCTCAATCCACGTAGGATAATTAAATGAAGTGCGAACCAAATGCATCATGGTTGATCAGACCATAATACACTGATTCTGATTAGACAATATGTTAGCAGGCGTCCCCAATAAACATATGTCTTGAGTCAAGCTCGATAAAAGAGCAAGCTTGCTAAAACTAGGCTATAATAGCAGCATTGGTCAAGATAGTCATAATACAAGTATGTGAGAATTTTGGAAAGAAGGCAAAAGTAATTTGAGTTTTGAGAGAATCAAAAACCGTACCCGGTATTCTTGCTTATACAGTCTTCCTACTATCTTCTTATACACAAGGACTTGGTCAACCAATGGGTTATGAACCTCTATATTCTATCTTCCAGGTAGACCTATTAGCGTCAATCCATTCCTCGTCAATAGGTTACAAGGACCACGGAATGCTAGGTCGGGAGACACGCTACCTAACTTACAGAACTTCCACTAGTGTTGGCTTTGGATCTTATGGGACACAGGGCATTCTCCTATCCTCTATAGTATCCTAAACTTGTAATCAAGTCTGAAGTCATTTTACCGAAAATTATGCCTTGCCCGTATACTCGGGCTGTGGTAACCTTTGGATTCGTGATTTCAGGGTGATATGCTATCCAATACTCTTCCTTATATTGACACAAGGATGACTACGGTCAAAAGAGGACCACTAGCTATAGTTTAGCAATATTCTATAACTTATATTTTCTTAAACCAATTTCAACTCTAGGGGTCGTGTTTCGCCAGTGCACTGCTGGTTGCAGTGAATCCATAGTCTCCATAATTCAAATAAATGGCGACAGTGCGCTGCTGTCCTGTGATTATGAGTTAACTAACATACCTTTAACTATATTTGTAAAAAAATTCATGGGCTTCTAGAGGTTCAAACAAGTTGACTATGAAATAAGGCGTAAGTACCTATCAATCGCAACCCTACAATAAATGGAGGAAGTAACTGAAGACAAGGAAATATAAACATTCTAATATCTATTCCATGTGTATTCAAATATTGAGAAAAAACTTGAATCGTAACCAACTCGAGGTCTGTATATGGATAACATAATCAGAAATTATATAAAATTTATAATTCTTAGGGCAATATAGGAACTAAATAGGTAATTCGGGCTAAGACATGAGGATGATGTCTAAACAGACAAAGAGGAGGAATTGTACAATTTATCAAGGTTAAATCGTTAATTCTATGAAGCCCTGTCTCACCAAGTGAATAATCTATCCGTATTGGATCATATCGACATATCAAGAGGTAATAATGTACCTATAAGGATCTGACACTCTATCAAAATTACTAACTCCGAATCTAAATTTCATGGCCTAGACTATCCAACGGTAAATTTGTTTAAGGGACTCCTAGTCCTAGTCATTTTCGTAAATTAAATTAATCCTAATTCCTGAATGAGCATTTCCTTGTCGCAAGCTCGCAATAGTACGGCTAACTTAAGTACTATCATGAGTTCGCATGATTTGCAAAAACTGACCTGCATGGGCCACCACAAAAACTTGTCACGACCCGCACCCATTTTTTTAAAATGGATACGAGACGTGTCCAAGCCAGCCTACGCCGCAGTATCGACGGTAGAACGCTGTCACGGCCATGAAGATCACAATCACAAATAATGCTCATTCACATAATTAATTTAACTTACAATATTCACAAATTTTACATTTGCGAAAAATATAAACTTGTACAAGTATTTGAATGACTACAAGTCCACTATCTAGCTAGTCTCTAGGCTTTTGTCTGCAAGTACCCCCGTATCTCCCATGCTAAGTGAATCCACTGCTAACCTGAAAAATATGGTTTCCAGTCAGGAATGGAACGAGCACAATTTACTGAATGCAATTTTAAATAAAGAAAATGACTATAAAACAAAGGTTAGACATCAATCATGAGTTTTGAAAATAAACAGTAAATACGGAAAACCAATAACAAATAAATAGACACAAAATACTTTCCCCAAATGTTAGAAGTACCTTTGATATGTGATCAGTCTGGGACACTACATCGCACGGTCTACGAGGTCTACTTGCACAAAAAATAAGCACTGTCTACGAGGTCTACTTGCATAAAAATAAACATGGTCTACGATATCTACTTGCAGAAAATAAATACGGTCTACGATGTCTACTTGCAGAAAATAAGCACTGTCTACGAGGTCTACTGCATGAAAATAAGCACTGTCTACGAGGTCTACTTGTAAAAAATAAATACTGTCTACGATGTCTACTTGCAGAAAATAAACACTATCTACGAGGTCTACTACATGAAAATAAACACAGTCTACGGTCGAATCACACATCTTTGGTACTTCTCATTCCCGACTCAACAATTTATAATAGAATATAAAAATCACATAACCAATGGCCAATCAATGAAATATAGTAAAGATCAATATCGAAATACAGACAATAAACTGTACTCGTCTGTGGTCCTTTGCTGGTGAAACCGACAATCTGAACTACTCAATGTGCCACAATAGTCAAAACCCGTACAACAGTCCCCGGAAGCTGAAATAAACATTACCAATTCAAATTAGCTAGGATCGCCTGTCCTTAAGTCCAATTCTGGATACAGGGCCAAAACGGTAATTTCGGGCCAAAACGGTGTCCGTCGTTGGACTCGCTTTGCACCAAAAAGCGTGCCAGAGTCAACGGTCTCTAAAGTCGTCAAACTATATGTCTACGGATCCAGTTTTCTGATACGAACCCAACCGTATGTCCAGAGTTGGATTCCGGCAGACCGTGCATAAAATCGCCCATTGAGTCGGACCGTGGGGCCCGTAAAACTGCGTTCCGATTCAACTGTCTCAGAATCAGACCAAACTTGGCATACAGGACCAGAAAAATGATACGGTCCTGCTGGCACAAGTTTCGTCTCGATCTGACGAGTGTGCACAAAGTAATTGGAGTTTCTGCAAAGTAGTCGATACGGTAAATTTCGACGGATACGCATCAAATTCGCCGCGCACACGCGACAAATTTGAATTCCTTCAAAGCCCACACGACCACGAAGCCGTTACGCATCTTTCGATGCCTTCGTTTCGCGACCACATTTCTCGGATTGGCGGGACGCACGTCGTGTAGAGCAATTTCTAGATTTTTAGACAGTTTTAAAATATGTTTTTCTTGATCTTTACCTACTGTTTTCTTTGCATCGAGTTAACGAATATACGAACTACAACTGGGGTTTTAAAATAGGTTTTCGATCATTACCCACTCGTTGCCTTGGTTACGCCTGGTGGTCACCATCTGGCTGGAAGGTCGGTAGATCCTCTAGAGCTACTCCGGTATCTGGCCATACAAAACCAGCTGGGTCAGATCCTAGAAAGAGCAAGTACCACAAAGGAGGCTTCATTTAAGAACTGAAACCATCAATTAGCACAAGATATAAGTATATAATAAAGGACTGGTAATATATGAAATCATGACGATATACGATGAGATAACCATGGGACTATTCAGATAACCGAGTTACAACCCTTAAACCAAACAAGAACCGGGGTTGTAACCCTTCGTCTGAACGGAACTTGGTTTCCCACCATTTATCGATAAAGTAAAGCACCAGCAATCAGGTCATGTTACATTCTTGTACAGGATCAAAACAAGACTAGACTGGGTTAGACTCTATCCAATCAATCACGACCAAGCAATAAGTACGGCTTGATACTTTAACTAACTAGGGTTATTACAGGCCTAGTTACTAGTAAGATGCAATAAGATTGTTCCAACAGCCACAAGCCCTGCAGACCATCCAGGTTATCCAGGTTGAATATCCATTCATGAAGGGGGCAACACATGACAGTGTGCTGGAAATGTGCCCTACTCGTTGGCAGGCTACAGGTCCTCTTGCGTGCCCAGATAACGGGATTGCTTGTAGCTGGGAAATCTCTTCATGACTACTGGATTATTCTAGTTATTTGCCTTAGTCAATTTCAGTGGGTACCCCTGACCGTGGTACTCAGGGGTTTCTGTCCTAGACATGATGCAAGACAATACTGGTTCCTTTATACAAGCACAATAGCCCACGGTGTCCAGGCCATTCATTTATGTCATGTCAAGTTAGCCGTCGCAACAGCTTATCCAGGTATATCATGTCAGGTTTACTTATCAAGAGTGTGCCACGACGGGCCACTATCATGTCATGTTACTTGTTAATAGTGCACCACGACCGGTCACTATCGTGTTCATGGAACATGTTCAGAATTTACATGGTACAAGCATTCTATTAAGGGACCCAAGTTACACAGAGAGTCTTGAGACAAAACATAAATATAACAACTCAATATGGTAAAAAAGGAGTGCACGGCTATGGAAAGAGTCATGCGGCTAAGCAGGATAGGCTCATGCGGCTCTGGAAGAATGGGCATATGCGGTCAGGGAGATCGGGCTCATACGGCTCAGGGAACTGGGCTCATATGGCTCAGAAAGAATGGACTCATGCGGCTCAGGGAGATCGGGCTCATGCATCTCAGGGAACTGGGCTCATACGGCTCAGGAAAATGGGCTCATACGGCTCAGGGAGATCAGGTTCATACGGCTCAGGAAAATATGGCTCATGTGGTTAAAGGACAGCAGGCTTATGCGGCTCAGGAAGATCGGGCTCATACGGCTGGAGTCAACTTGAGTCATGCGGGTGAAGGCTATGCGACAAAGGTCATGTGGCAAGGGGTCTCATACGGCAGAGGCTTATGCGGCTGGAGGGACATGGGCTCATGCGGCTGTAGAGGAACAAGCTCATGCGGCTAAGGGAATTCAAGTTCATGCGGCTAAGGGAATTCAAGTTCATGCGGCTAAGGGAATTCAAGTTCATACAGCTAAGGCCATGTGGCTGAGGGAATTCAAGTTCATGCGGCTAAGGCCATGCGGCTGAGGCCATGCGACTGAGGGAATTCAAGTTCATGCGGCTAAGGGAATTCAAGTTCATGCGGCTAAGGCCATACGGCTGAGGGAATTCAAGTTCATGCGGCTAAGACCATGTGGCTGAGTCGGGCAAGGTCATACGGTTGAGCACTGTTCTTATTCTCCGCTGTTCCGAGAAGAAGAACCATGAAGCCATTGCTTCCAAGTTCCATACTCCTTTATCTATGGTCAGAATCCGGACTTCCATAGGTCGAAATGGGGCAAAAAGAAATTCTCTACAACATGGAACCATCAAAACTTAAAAATAACAAGGTTTAATAGATCAAAATCCCAAAAATCCAAAAATGCAACAAGCTTAGATCTACACGAAATGAGCCATGGAAATTAAAAATGCTAAGTACTAAAGTATCTTAGAATCTCGTGAGGAAGAAAATGGAACAACAAAACTTGAGTTCCTCCATGAAGCAAGATGCACTTGCCGGTGGGAGAGGGGGTAGGTGGAGCTCTATGCCAGGGAGGGAGAAGAAGGAGGAGTAAATGCTGAGTTATGAGGAGAGAGAAAGTAGGTGGAATATAAATGGGGTTAGTGGTGGGGGTAGGTAGGGTTAGTTCCCATGCAAAACCGAACCAAGCAATGAAATGCTAAAATAAACCATATAATGAGACAGTCAACATGAGCCAAAATACGTACACGTATACCAAAATACGTAATACGAACCACGGGCGTTACATATCATGTGATTGAGATGCGCATGGTCGTGTACAGAATAGTGGACATGTTTTGAGAGATTAGTAGCATGTGCGCCACGTCATCCTATTTTAGAATGTAAGTTATCTAAAGTTCATCAGGTTGCGCGAGCTTCAATCAACGAGTCAAACTACGCCTGATTTGGGCTGTGCCTAGACACGTGGCAGCTTTTAAATATATGAGAATAATTTATCCAGATTGTGCCTAGGCGCAACTAAGGAATTTATTTAAATTGCGCCTAGGCACAACTCACAAGCTGTGAAAGACAACTGTCAATTAAATCTCCTCGAGCGGCACGTTTTGAGGGATTCGAAAAGATCTTCTTCGTTTACTGTGCTGTCAATTGTCAGTGCTGTCAGACAATGATGGTAATAAATATCAGATGCCATGTAGACTTTGGTGCAATATGACTGAGCGCAGTCTGATATATGGCACAACCTGATCAGTGGTGCAGTTTGATCTTTGAGCTTTATAACAGTGGCGCAGCTTGATTTTTTGGGTGCAACTTGATTGCTGAGTGGTAAAACATGGCACAACTTGATTTTTAGGCCCTACACTGGGTCGTTAGTGTTGCTTGTGAGACTTTCAGATTTAGTTTGCAAGTAATTTAGTCTCGGACTATATAGTACTTGTCACATCTATCCCGAGTGTTCGAATTTCACAAATAATTATGCCTTTACTTTGGAACCGAACAACTTCCGTTTCTTTCTCAGCATTTCAAGTATTTTGAGATCATTTAACCATTTGTGGCTTATGTGAACATTCCTCATATAATACTACAAGTCCTTTCTGTCAAGTAGTTTCTTTGCTTATTGAGTTGCTTCAAATGTTCCATGCACTACATTGCCAGTTTCTCTTGAGTGCTTGTGTTTATTGGCTTTTCTTGGGTTTACTTTGGAACCATAGCTGACTCATTTTTATCACTATTGTTTGTGTTAATATTGTTTTTATTTTTATTTAGGTAAATCTTAAAGTAGAGGGGAAGCATGCTTCTAGAAAATAAGTTTGTGAGACTAAAGACTTGGTTTGAAGCCCTTGAAGTGTCCAGCTGTAGTGAGAAAGTGACTTGCTTTTGTAGTAAGACAGTAGCTTTTGATTTGAGCTTAAAGCTTTGAGTCTTGTAGTAAGAAATTAATTTTGATATTGGAACTCTTATTTAAACACTTTTGCTTTATGGTAAGATTATATCATTTTGTGTCAACTTATTAATGTTTGTGGATTTAGTCCAACTTGTTGGAAGAAAATACTCTTGTGCAATTAGATTGATTTCCGTTGGAAATACTGAGAACCAAATTATATTCATATTTGATTTTGGTTGATTAATTTATATTTGTAGCTATTCAAATGTGGGTTTAATTTTTTTATATAAAAAATCATAATTACGGCATCCCTTGCGAGCCACAAAGTGAAACTCATCAACCCTTTCACGGCTTGCTATATGTGTCATAAACTGAAGAAATTGAATGATTTAACAACCCTTAATTCGAGTCATAAAAGTTTAGTATTTACGGCCTACATTTCTTGTCATAAATAAGATCCAAAGTTGTCCAACAACTTCATTTACGGCATGCATTTATATAAGTTATGGCCTAATTTTGCACGCCGTAACTACTCGTACCCATTTACGGCTAGAGCTTTTACGGCACGACCTTGTGAGCTGTAAAATTAGTTTTATGGCACAAATTGTCGGCCGTAAAAAGCTTGATTTGGTGTAGTGAGACAAAGTTAGATACGCTAACGGACACCATGAAGACCCTGCACGTGATCCGCCAACCAATGACGAATTTAGCAGGTTGTCTACTACCAATCAGGCAGGACCATCCTCGTCTACTCCATCGGCTACAGGTTCCGCAATGCCGGCCGAGATACAGCAGGCCATCAAGGAGCTGTATGCTCGTCATGATGCCAAGGAGAAGCAAGAATGCTCCGGAAGATAGGAATTCGGCGGCCATTCCTGCCGAGTGGGACAACGTTGTCCATCCTCCCAAATACAATTCGCAGACGCTTACACCTTATAAAGGGAAGGGGTCTCTCCGACAATACTTAAGGTACTTTGCCTCAGAAATAGGGTACCTGCCAAAGGAAGACGCCCTCTTGTCCAACATATTCATAGGAGCCCTGCAGGGGGTAGCCTATGAGTGGTTATATAGTCTTCCAGACGACTGCATCTCGTCCTTTGAAGACCTAAAGACTCGGTTCGTGGACCGATTCTACGAAGGAGGCATGGATATGACCATTTTGATCCTCATGGAAATTGTCCAGAGGAAAAAGGGCTTGTCTATGCATACATCGAGCGCTTCTGCCAGACAGCCCTCAGATTACCACCCGGCATGTCCGAGTCCATGCTTATGGACTCCTGTCGCAAGAACATGCTGCCTGCTATAAAATTGTGGCACAGTGCTCCCTGCACGGAGTGGACGCCTTTCATTATAGAGGCAGATGGCATACGAAAATCCCAGGACGCGCAGCTGCTGGGGCTACACTTTCCTGGGCCCGAAGACAAGGGGAGACGCTCGTACAACAACAACCTTAATGACGGAAAAGGCAAGCAAGCCATGACCGTCAACATCTCCAAAGGTTCAGCAGTTGTGAAACCCAAGTCTGCGGAAGAGCAGAGGCCGAGGAGGACTTACTCCTTCAATGACGAGGATACGCTGGAGCTCTTCTAGATGCTTACAAAGAGCGGCAAACTGTCCATCCCGCCACCCAGGCGTCCTGATGAAGTGGGAAAGATGGACCATCCCAAGTACCGCCATTATCACCAGTACGTCCATCACTCAACACAGGACTGCTATATGTTGAAGGGGCAAATTCAGTGCCTCATTAATGCCAACGTCATATCGTTGGATTACGAAGAGAAGACCGTCACAGCCAACATGGTTACTCTCCAGTTCGGGAGTTTTTCAGCCACAGAGGCACAAGATGGCATCATCCCAACTCCAAAGGCGACGATGTAAGTAGTTAACCTTCCGCCAGCACGGAACAACGCTCAAGGGCTTATCCCGTTCTCCATGCCTCAAGACGGAGTCATGAGAGTCCATCCGGACTAGGCTCCCGGCACGATGAACCACTAATCATCATGAATCTCTCGGAAAAAATTTCATGACCACACTTCTAAAATGTTATCTTAAGACGTGTCTACCATGTACTCTCTACCTCTTAGTAGTCACCTCCTCCACAATAGCTGTAAGTTGTCATAATCTTTAAAAAACGCTTTACGTCCATATTACCTCTGAAGTGTTATTCTACATCGTGTCTACCATGTCAATATTACCTCTGAGTAGTCACCCCGTTATGATAGCCCCAAAGTTGTCATAATTCCCTAAGAAAAAAATAGTCACGTCCATATTACCTATAAACTATTATTCTAGGAAGAAGGATACTTGCCATGCACATATAACCTCTGAGCAACGTATCCTTTCCCTGATAATTCTCCATAATTGTCATCTATAGAATCCTTCACGTCCATATTACCTCTGAGTCATTCTATAACCCAGAAGAGTCTATCCTTACTATATCCATATCACCTCTGAGTAAGAAAAGTGACTCTAGCAAAAACTCTCGTTTGCCATGTCCATATAACCTCTGAGCAAACACCTTGTCCCTAGGGGAATTATCCACCCTAAGGGAATTCTCACCCCTGTACAGGATCTACACCGTAAAGTGGGACAAAACAGAAAAGGAAAACAGAAACTCCAGATACAAAGAAGGAAACGTTGTCGATTACAAAATACGCATATGATCTCTCACAAGTTGAAGGACAAAAGGAAGCAGGAAATCAAAACTAGGAAGACTGGTCTTGAAGGTCTTCTAGCCGGCTCCTCAGATGAGACTTTCGCTGTGCGATCGATGCTCGGGCCTTCCTTTCAGCCTCCTGACATCTGACAGTCTCATCTCCGACAGAGGTCCAAGCCTGATGCGCAAGAGTCAACTCGACCTGACGGGCATTGATATCTACCTTTTCCTGAGTCAGAGTCTCCGAGCGTTGGCGAAGGACTTCTCCATGGTCATCTGATTCCTTTAGGCCATCCTCAGTAAGGACCAGAGCATCCGTTAGCTTCTGAATCTATTCCAGGAGGTCTCTGCAGTGCTCCTCCGTAGCTGTATGACAGCAGACTCGAGCCCCTTCGGTGTCAGCTAGTTCGACAATCTTTGATTCGACCTTCACAAGTTGATCAGAAAGAGCCCGATACATCTGTTTTTGGTGGGACTCCTCAGAAACCATCTTCTCCAGTTCTGCTGTAGCTAAGACTGATAGGGTGCGATCGAGACCGTGGAGTTCCAGGGCAACGGTTTTTAAGTCATCCAACAATCCTTTTGGAATTACGACCTGAGCCTCATATTCTGGATAATTGCACAAGAGCTGCAACTGGCCTTCCACTAGGTCCCGGATCTATCCGGCCAACGGCTGACCGTGCTAGACGCCCTTTATACCAGGAGTCAAAGCATTGTAGATGGCCTCCAGTAGAAGTTGGGCACAATATTCCTTATCAGTTAGACTCATTGAAGTCAATGGAGAAGCTACAACCCAAGGACCAAGAGTGAAAGCAAGAGCTGAACTCTGATCCTGTACTAGAGCGGACACAGAAGGAGTCGTCGATGAAACGCTCGGTGGTTCGGGGGGCATAGCCGTCTATACAACCACTTTGACCGTCCAGACTAGCCTTGCAGTAATTCCTTGGGCCCTTGTTTCGATGGCCGTATCAACGGTTGTTTGCCCGACAGTCAGAGCATCGGCTCTAGCACGGGCCCGCATGTGGGCAGGAGAAGGAATCCCTCCCAAATCAGAATGAACAGCGATAGCGGCCCCCTCATCGGCCCCCATATTTCGTGGTGCATCAGGCACAAGCTCTTTAGAAAATCCTCGCTCTGACCAAGAAGGTCCCGTCTGCTCAAACCGTACAATCATAAGATGTAAAAAGAATAGGCAAGTTTGAAGAATAAAAGGACTTACCCCGGAGGAAGACCCAACATAGCAAGTCATTGTACCCTTTGCAGGCGCAGGGGTCATTCTTACTCTTTTTGTAGGAGGGAAAGTTTTCCAGGCAAGGGCGGGCATTCTCGCAAGCTACCGAGAGTTTGTTCCTCCTCTCTCTCCTCTACAGACAAGCTAGAACCATTATTGGCTTCGCTCTCAGAGGGCACCATCCCGGATGGAAGCGGAAAGGGTGAAGGAGGGGTTTAGAATTTTGTCCCCTTAAGCAGACTCCGCTGACGATCATACTCCGACGAGAAGGTGTTGTATACATAATAAAGCTGGACAGCTGAGTATAGAAGACTCCCACCCCTTTGTAAAGAAGGGGTAGTAAATATAGCCCCCGTACGACTGGCATTATCATAATGCCAGGCCCGAGCACCGTCTAAGAGACTACCTTCATGACCAAGACAGAGGTTCGGATTACCCATCATCGCTTGGCTATAGCCAAATTGGCAGGCAAAATGATTGGATAAATAGGGCTCCAAAAACACCCAATTTTGGTTTCTATACACCAGGTAGGAAGGACAGATGGACTGCAACCAGAAGAATGCCCCAGGGATCAGGTCCTTGTCCACCAACTTCTAGTCGGAACGGAAGCTACCATAGGAGGACAGAACCCGATAGATGGCATACTCTTCCAACTGACCCAACATCCATCGACAAGTAGGAAGGTCCCAAGGGACCCACACCACGCGCTCGTAATTGCACAGAGTTGCATCCCCAGCATCATATCCCAAAATTGTATCGGGTTTTATCAGACCGGGACGAAGCAGAGCCGACCAACCCATCAGGTAGTGATAAGGAAGCTCAACTGAGGGGAAGTCCTCGTCACTGCCATCACAATCAAGAATCTTCTGGGAGAACTCCCGTAGACCGCGCAACTGGTTGCACACCATAGTCGGTAACAACGATAAAGGTAGCCTGAAAGGGAGCTTCACGGCGGGCAGGATCAGATCCTGGCTAGGGGGACCAGAACCTCCTGGCACTACAGCCATCTGCAGCCACACCATCAAGAAGGTTGCCAAGGCCACTTTTAGGCTCACTATGAATGTTAGAAGTGGGACCACTCTCAGCATTGACAGACGTAGCCGATACTCCAGCAGCACTCATCATGTCATCTACCTCATCAGTAGTATACGCTGGGCGCGAAGCATAGTAGGGCATCCCTAGCATTGAGGGAACTAGGCCGAAGATATAATTGACCCAAGCTTGGATATGGAGCGGGTCCTGCGCCTGGTCTTGGTACCTGTACACTTGGTAGTAGCAGAATAGCTCCTTGTACACATTCATCATAGCAGGATACTCGATCTCCAAGGCAAAGAACTCCTTCTTACAGGGAGTATACTCTTCATATGGCTGATTCCCCCATGGTAGCTTGGATAGGGCACGCATCTCATGAAGAGCTAAACCCAACTCACTACAGGGAGTAAAGAACGTCCCTGTATGATGATTGAACATCTCCAGCAGGGCGAGGAAAAGAGCACGGTTAACAGTAATTTCGTGCACGGAGGCGTTAACGCAGCTGTAAATACCTGCTTCCTTCAAGTCCCCCTTGAACTTTCTCATTGCCCAAAGGGACATGCCTTCCACTCCAATTTGATGGATCCATCCATCGACGTGAAAGTTACCCATCGGGTAAGTACAGTAGGCAAATAGTAACCTGTTGGCAAAAAGAGAAGCACGATAGGGGCGCGCCTCAACAGCGAACGCTTCAGATACCTGACTGGGGATCATGATACATAGCATGGTACGCAAACCCTCAGGCACAGCATAGAAGCAATCCTTTGGGTCAAAACAGACCTCCTCCTCAATACGGCCAACTAGCAGGTTCTGGCATTCAGGTGTCAGATCCCAGCACATGCTGCGCGTTTCAGATAGGCAGAAGAAAGCAGAAAGTGGGAGATGACGAGAAACAGAAGGCACGAACAAAGGAGTGCCGTCGACATTGTCGAAATACCAGTTGATGTCTAAAAATGCCGCGTTCTCTAATACCAATTTGTCGCCGAACAAGCAACAAGGTTTCAGCATTTCGGCAGTATTGCGAGTATCCGACAACCGGCCTCGATCCATCATGCGACGGAGATAGGTAAGGCCTTGTTCCCTAATAATGGCCAGAGAGCTTCTTGATTGACCGAAAGCGAGTCGCTGAGCAGAAGAATGGACAAATGTCTCTCTGGCACCACTGCCTTCGGTGCCTACGGTTAAAGCCAAAAGGAAGTCCCTGAGGAAAGTTGAAGGTACAGGGACTGCATAAAAGATACCAGAAGGACGAAAAGTTAGGCATTGAAAGTCTGTATTGAAGAACAGATGGCAACTCTAGAGGGGGGTGAATAGAGTTATAGCAATAATAACCAATTAAAAAACTCTTAACTGAGAGCATACGCAAACACAGCCGATTTTAACCTGGTTTCCCTCGTGGAGGACTAGTCCAGGCCTGAGAACTCTAGCTCAGGATTAAATCCACTATTTGTGAAATAGTAGTTACAACCCGTGCCTTTTCTTCAGAAGAGCACGTCAACTTCTTACAAGGATCGCAGTGACGATGCTTGGAATTTTCCAAGCGAACTTCTTGAACTCTTGCACAAGACTCCTAATTGAGAGATGCTGAGCACTCGAGACTTAGGAAACTTGTGGCTAGTAGATGAGAAGGGTATGGCTTATATTGATCTTAGAAGAGAAGAGAAGAGAAGATTGGATGATTGAAAATGAGAGAATTCTTGGCCTATTTATAGGTTTTTAACAGGCAGAATTCTGGTAGGAATTTTCAAAAATTTGGCCGTTGGACAACTAGCAACCAGCCAACCCTAAAAATTAGGGTGCTGATTTTTAGGGGACAGAGTTCGGCCCGAACTCTGTGTGGAGGCAGAGTTCGGCCCGAACTCTGTCTCCAAAGCACAGAACTGGTCTAAGGATGGAATGGGCTAAGTTTGGATGTGGAGCTTTATGGGCTTTGGATAGGTTGTAGGTTGAGTCTCAAGAGCCCAGCATAACTCAGCTTACAATCATTCTAGACTCAATAAAATATAAAAGTACAGACGCGAAAACGACTGGTATTTGCACAACTGAGCAGTCGTCTGGCTGTCGTCTGGCTGTCGTCTGGCTTGAGCAGAATAAAGTCGTCGTGTGTCTTATTGAATTATCACAAGTATTATTTAGTCAATGTTATCAATATTTGGTTGACTGTGACTTTGTGTCAACAATCTCCCCCATATTGATAATTGACAAAATAATAGTTGTATATTCAATATCCATACCTGGACACATGTAACGCCATAGCTCCCTCATAATAAGTGTCGAGCTTAAGAGTAGCTCCTCCATAAACAATGCTGTTAATCTCTATTGTCCTGTTAATAACATTTTTCCAAAAGCACATATAAACCAAACAGAAACAAAATATACACATAACTCCCCCTTTTGGCATTTAGCAATATGAGAGAAATAAATGATAACAGGCAAAACATATGTAAAGGAGAAAAAACTGCATATAGAATAAGATAATGACCAAGAGTCATAGAAACTGATAATAGAGCAATGTCTCAAAAACATAATAAGTCTACTACAACCCAAGTACATAAAAGTAACTAAAGCAGAAAGCAAAAAATATAATCTAAGATCTCCAGTAGCAGTCTCAGGTAGTAGTCCAAAACCATCAACGAGCACGAGAGGGCCCGACGTCGTCCGATGGATCAGTAAAGGAGCGACGTGGGTCCACAAAAGCCGAATCCGGATCCATGTAGCGACGAACCCAAGGGTCATCAATACGAAAACCTTTACGATCGGGATCTCGCTCCATAGGAGTGGGCATGGTAGGATGGCGAGACATGGAATACCGGATGTCATACAGCGAGTTGCTGATAGCACTCATCTGCAATGTGGTCCGATAATCCAGCTGCGTCCAACGATCGTCCTCTAAAGCAAAACAATCTCAGAGCATGGTCTGAATAGACTCGAGAGTGGCAGGAGGAGGAGGAGGATCCTGTCTGAGAGGAGGGGCATCTGGCTCATCCTCAGAATGCTCAGACACGACCGGGGAGCCGACGGCCGCATGAAGCCTCCTTGCCTTGGATAGAAAGGCAGGGGCAGGCAAGAATGGACACTCATCAAGTGGTACATGGAACGCACGAAAGATCATAGGAAGATATAAAGCATAAACCAAGGATCTAGCTTCAACAAGCTTCTCCCAAGAATTAGGCTCAACATGATCAAGATATTCAGCTAATTCAAAGTCATCAAATGAGATATCAATGCCCGCAACATATAAATAGATACGAGTATCATCATGAGTCAAATTACAATAAAACATTTGTATGGCACTACGATAAATGACCGAATTAGAAGTAACGAGTTCATCAAGACAGAGGTCATTAAAGAGTGCATCATATTGAGAGAAAATTGTAAAGTTTATGGGGTATCCCGCAAACATCGGACGTGTCCGAAAATCGCTAAACCATTCATTGGATGCGTCTAGTGATATAAAAATTCGGTCGTCGAAGGTGTTTGGATCACGTAAACGAGAAGGATTGAACAACGGATGGGTTGGTTGTTCAATTGCCGGTGTAACGGGTGGTACAACGGGCGGCTCAACGGGAGGAGGAGCATTCGACGAGGACGCACCCTCAGTCTGAAGTCTCTTTCCACGGTTAAACAATCGTGGAGCCATAACACAATAGATAGATAATAAAGAAATTTGAGATATAGAAAAAAAAGGAGTTATACCTCAATATATTGAAGGATTATGAAAGAGAATTGAAAACCAAGCCTTCTCCTTGAGTTTGGGGAAGAATGGAGCCCAATAGAGGAGAAACTAGGGTTAGGGTTTTGAGAGTTTTGAGTAGGAGAAGTAGAAAAGGTGGTAAGAATGAAGAGGAGGGAAGAAAAACCGAAATAAAGAGGAGGGTTTCTCTTGGTCGGGTCAATTTGTGACCATTGGATCAACCATTTGATCAACGGCTAAGCCTGTTCCCGATTCTGGAACAGGCAGGCCGAATTCGGCCCGAACTTTGGTAGGGGCAGAGTTCGGCCTGAATTCCGATTCCTGGGGACAGAACTAAAATCAGGCTGAGTTGAGTCAAAAAATGGTTAAGTGAAGATAAAAACCAGTATACTACAAGAGTTTAAGTATAGAAAAAGATCCAATAAGTAAATAGATGGATAGCAGATAGTGAGTTCAAAACAGTAATATGAAGTTTGAAAATTTAGTATTTCAGCGAGTAATAAATAAAAATGAACCGTGTAATAAACAAGGAATTATATCATAATTCAATATTTTGAAGCTGCCATGGGATAGCTGCAGGGGTCGGATCCCAGCTAGAGGTAGTCCTGAGGACTAGTGCACCGTGTCGCTTAGACTTTTACGCCTTGTTGTCAGAAGGACCCTTTCGGCTTGTACCCATAGCAAGTTCATCATAAGAGAATCACAATATATTCGATATTTATGCAGGTTTATTTTTAATTTATAACAGCTTCAACTAAAATTCCAAGTTCACGACAAAGAAAATTGAAGCGCTCTTCGGATAATAGTTTGGTGAAGAAGTCTGCTAACTGATGATCAGTGTCAATAAATTCTAAGTTAATCATGCCATTTTGCTGATGATCACACAAAAAGTGGTGTCGTATCTCAATGTGCTTCGTGCATGAGTGACAAATGGGGTTCTTAGTAAGATTTATTGTACTAGTGTTGTCACAAAAGATAGGAATATGCATGAAAAATAAATTATAGTCTTCAAGGGTTTGCTTCATCTACAGAATTTGTGCACAACAACGCCCAGCTGCTATGTATTCAGCTTCTGTTGTGGATAGTGCGACAGAATTCTGCTTCTTGCTAAACCAAGAAACTAAAGCCTTTCCTAATAAATGACACGTGCCGCTTGTACTTTTATGGTCGACCTTGCATCCAGCGAAGTCAGCATCAGAATAACCAATGAGGTCAAATGATGTTGACTTAGGATACCATAGACCCACTGTAACCATACCCTTAAGGTATCGAAAGATACGCTTAACCGCGGTCATGTGTGATTCCCTAGGATTAGCTTGATATCTAGCACACAGGCAAATGCTAAACATTATATCAGGGCAACTGGCAGTAAGATAGAGTAAGCTGCCTATCATGCCTCGATACTTACGTTGATATACGGGTTTGCCACTATCATCTGGTTCAAGTTTGGTTGAAGTAGCCATAGGAGTGCTGATTGGTTTGACGTTATCAAGATTGAATTTCTTCAGCATGTCCTTTGTGTACTTCGACTGACAGATGAAGGTTCCATTTGACATTTGTTTGACTTGCAGCCCGAGAAAGTAGTTGAGTTCTCCCATCATGCTCATTTCAAACTCGGTCTGCATACACTTGGCAAAATCTTGACAAAGGGTTTCATCAGTAGAACCAAAAATAATATCATCTACATATATTTGTACTAACAGAATAGTGTCTTTGAAAGATTTTATGAAAAGTGTAGTGTCAATTTTCCCTTTTGAAAAACTTTTCTCCAGTAAAATTGCTAAGACGTTCATACCAAGCTCTAGGGGCTTGTTTGAGACCATATAGCGCTTTCTTTAGCTTGAACACGTAATCGGGAAATTAGTAATTTTCAAAGCCAGGGGGTTGTTTTACATAAACTTCCTCCTTAATAAAACCATTCAAGAAAGCACTTTTAACATCCATTTGAAATAATTTGAAATTTTGAAAATTTGCAAATGCACAAAGCATCTGAATGGATTCTAATCTAGCAACAGGAGCATACGTCTCATCGTAGTCGATACCTTCCTCTTGGTTGTATCCTTGGGCTACTAGACGAGCTTTGTTGCGTGCGACTGAACCATCTCCATTTAGTACCAATAACCGAGTGATTAGCCGGTCTAGGAACAAGTTCCCATACTTGACTTCTCTCGAATTGGTTGAGTTCCTCTTGCATAGCAGAAATCCAAAATTTATTATTGAAAGCATCTAAAATGTTTTTAGGCTCAATTTGTGAAATAAAGGCAGTGCTAGCAGTAGAGTCTCTTAATGATGATCTAGTAGTTACTCCTCGTGAAACTTCACCGATTACCAAATTTTCTGGATGTGATGGCTTGAAAGAGAATTTCTTAGGCAAGCTTTCCAAAGAATTTGTTTCGGTTGTGGTGTTCATTGGAGTAGACGTTGATGGCTCAACATCATCATCAAGAGTAGCTACTGCACTGTTATCTTCATCAAAAGTCACATTGGTAGACTCTTCCACAATTAATGAGCATTTGTTAAAAACTCTATATCCCTTACTCTTGGCAGCATAGCCATGGAAAATACCATCGTCAGCTTTGGCATCAAATTTGCCTAAGTTATCTTTGGTGTTAAGGATAAAACATCTACATCCAAAAACTCTAAAATAAGAAACATTTGGGGTTCTCCCGAACCAAAGCTCATAGGGTTTTTTCTTCGTAATAGGACAAATAAGTACCCTATTTAAAATATGGCAAGCTGTACTGACAGCTTCAGCCCAAAAGTATTTCGGAAGTGAAAACTTGTTCAATATGACTCTAGCCATATCGCCAAGAGTCATATTCTTCCGCTCCACAACACCATTCTGTTGGGGAGTTTTTGGACAAGAAAACTCATGATCAAAACCATTGGAATCACAAAACTTTTCAAAATCAGAATTTTTGAATTCGCCTCCATGATCACTTCGTATTCAGTAATCATGTAGCCTTTTTCGTTTTGAACTTTCTTGACAAAAATCTTAAAAACTGAAATAGCATCACTTTTATAAGTAAGAAAGAAAACCCAAGTAAATCTTGAAAAGTCATCAACAATAACAAATACATAGAGTTTTCCACCAAGACTGACTACTCTACTAGGGCCAAATAAATCCATATGGAGTAGTTGCAGGGGTCTAGTAGTGCTTACAGAGTTTATGGAATGAAAAGATGACTTGGTTGCCTTATTCAACTCACATTCGGCACATACGGTGTCCTTTTTGAATGTGATGTCGGGCAAGCCTCTAACTAGCTTCTTGGTCGATAGCCTAGATATAGTATCCATGTTGGCATGACCAAGACGCTGGTGCCATAGTAACCGTTCATCTTTGTGAGCATATAGACATCTACCTACATGGTTAGTATCTATAGAAAATATAAATATTGTCCTCTCTTACCCCTTCAAAAGCAATGTCTCTTGTTGACCTATCATAAATAAGGCATTTGTTTTGTCCAAAGTTAATGTCATAACCATGGTCAGCAAGATGACTGATGCTGAGCAAGTTATGCTATAACTCGGTCACTAGGCAGACATCCCTTATTACGGGAAAGAGAGGATAGCCAATAATACCATTACGTATAATATAACCTTTTAGGTTATTACCGAAGGATACATATCCTTCTCTCTTCATCGATAGTGATGCGAAAAGATGTGCGTCTCCCATCATATGTCGCGAGCATCCACTATCGAGAATCCACTTACTCTTAGTTGAGGAGGGAAGGTCCACCTACATCAAGAGTAGATGTGACCTTTGGTACCCAAGTTCTTGAGGGTCCTGAAGAGTTAGTTTTTAGAAACCATGCATATATCTTTCTATCTACTAATCTTCTTATTCTACATTGTGGTAAAATGTGTCCATGTAAACCATAATAAGTACATGTAGCATTCCTATTTACATTAGGAGC
Organism: Iris pallida; assembly: GCA_029216955.1. NCBI lineage: Eukaryota > Viridiplantae > Streptophyta > Magnoliopsida > Asparagales > Iridaceae > Iris > Iris pallida. The sequence continues at coordinate 1,358,610 of JANAVB010011600.1, read as the reverse complement.
ATGCTGATGATGTCTATAAGCAGAATATTGATGATATATAGATTTAGCATGGTGATGATGACTATATGGAGTGGCATGGTGATATTGTTGATATGGCATGGCATGATGATGTTGTTTATATGGCATGACATGATGAGATTGTCTATATGTGGAGTGATGTTGATTGTGTCTTTGTGCAACATGGTGATGACTATATCTATGTGTAGCATGATGTTTATGTGACATATGATGATTATTTCTACGTGCATGTGGTTTGTGAAAGTGTGTGTACATGTAAGCATGATTGTGAGCAGCATGAGGATGACGTGGTTGAGTTGTGTCATGCTTTGTGTGTGTCTCATGTGATTGGGTTTGAGGTTGAGCAACCTGTTTTCCCAATTTAGTCTCTAGTTTCTTAGAGACAACTTGCAATTCAGTAATCTTAGCATTCAAACCATGCAACTTAGTAATAGTAATCTTGTGTATATTCTTTTCTTTTGTAAGCTCCGTGTTGAGTGTTGTGATTTCTTGTGTTTGTTGCTCAACACGTGCCTCGGCATCATGAAAGCTTATTTTAAGCTTAGATACCTCATCAGTGACATCCGTGGGTGTAGTATTTCTAATATTATCAAGTAATAGAGAAAGTCTTTGTATTTCGACTTCATGACTTTTGATTTTGTCCTTGGCTTGTTTGTATTTACCTATGACCTTTTTATGATCACTAAGTAAATCGGTGAAAGCATCGCCAAGTTCATCAAAAGTGAAGTCGTCAAGAGTTTCGTTTGATACCTTGTCGGACGTCGCCATTAGGCACACATTAGCCGTATCTTGAGGAGAGTTCTTTTCTTTCTCGGAGTCACTAGCTTTACTTTCATGCCAAATGCTTGTGTTGGCATATTTCTTTGAAGAGGACTTCTTGTGTGGCTTCTCATAGCGGTTGCTTTTCTTTAAGAATGGACAGTCTTTTCGGACATGTCCCGTCTTCTTGCAACCGTAGCAAGTAGGCGCTTCTTCTTCATCTTCTTGTGGTTCCTTCTTTCTTCGATTGAAGCGAAGGAATTTCTTGAAGTTGCGAACCATGAGGGCTTGATCATCGTCTTCTGAGTTGTCGTCATCCGTCTCTTCGGGTTCAGTCCTCCGTCGGTGAGCTTTGAGTGCGATCTCCTTAGCCTTAGGAGCAGGCTCTTCGAAGTCCTTGAGGTCAAGCTCATGAGTCATTAGCTTTCCCATCAAGGTCTCCATAGACATAGTTGTGCGATCATTTCCTTCTACGATGGCTGTCACCTTAGGGTTCCAAACTTTTGGTAGCCCCCTAAGTAACTTGCGAATCTTCTCGTGATTTGAATATTGCTTCCCAAGCGAAGACAGGGGGTTGATGATGTCGAGGAATCTTATGAACATTTGCGTGATCGTCTCGTTTGGCTTCATCTTGAAAGCCTCGTATTCTTGAGTGAGACGGCTTATCTTTGATTCCTTGACTTGGGTGGTTCCTTCATGCGTCACTTCTAGAAGCTTCCATACTTCGTAGGATGTGGTCATGTGGATATCTTGTTGAACTCATTCCTGTCTATAGCACAGAATAAAGCATTAATAGCTCTCGCGTCTAGACTTGCCTGTTTTTTCTCCTCGTCAGAATATTTGTCATGTGACTTCTCAACGAGATCGCCATTGACAACTATTCTGGCAGGCTTTTTGTAACCGTCAGTGACGATAGTCCACAGGTCAAAGTCTAGCGACGTGAGATAAAAACTCATCCTTGTTTTCCAATACGTGTAGTTGGTTCCATCAAATATGGGAGGCCTATGAGTGGACTGTCCTTCACCGTGATTGGAGATCAAGGACTGTGTGGTTGCCATGGATCAGCTCTAGGATGTAAATCCTTGTAAAGAGAACAGAGCTTTGATACCAATTGAAAAACAGATGGCAACTCTAGAGGGGGGGTGAATAGAGTTATAGCAATAATAACCAATTAAAAAATCAACTCTTTCACGATCTAAAAATAATCAGAGTAAATACGGAAAATAAATAAGGAGTAAGAGAGCATACGCAAACACAGCCGATTTTAACCTGGTTTCCCTCGTGGAGGACTAGTCCAGGCCTGAGAACTCTAGCTCAGGATTAAATCCACTATTTGTGAAATAGTAGTTACAACCCGTGCCTTTTCTTCAGAAGAGCACGTCAACTTCTTACAAGGATCGCAGTGGCGATGCTTAGAATTTTCCAAGCGAACTTCTTGAACTCTTGCACAAGACTCCTAACTGAGAGATGCTGAGCACTCGAGACTTAGAAAACTTGTGGCTAGTAGATGAGAAGGGTATGGCTTATATTGAGCCTAGGAGAGAAGAGAAGAGAAGATTGGATGATTGAAAATGAGAGAATTCTTGGCCTATTTATAGGTTTTTAACAGGCAGAATTCGGCCAGAATTCTGGTAGGAATTTTCAAAAATTTGGCCGTTGGACAACTAGCAACCAGCCAACCCTAAAAATTAGGGTACTGATTTTTAGGGGATAGAGTTCGGCCCGAACTCTATGTGGAGGCAGAGTTCGGCCCGAACTCTGTCTCCAGAGCACAGAATTGGTCCAAGGGTGTAATGGGCTAAGTTTGGATGTGGAGCTTTATGGGCTTTGGATAGGTTATGGGTTGAGTCTCAAGAGCCCAGCATAACTCGGCTTACAATCATTCTAGACTCAATAAAATATAAAAGTACAGACGTGAAAACGACTGGTATTTGCATAACTGAGCAGTCGTCTGGCTGTCGTCTGGCTTTAGCAGAATAAAGTCGTCGTGTGTCTTATTGAATTATCATAAGTATTATTTAGTCAATGTTATCAATATTTGGTTGACTATGACTTTGTGTCAACATGTATGTCTTCAAAAGCAACATCAGCAAGGCAAAAACGCCAAACGTCGCTTCAAGACCGTGCCGCAGAAAGCACGCCAGTTTTGGTAAAAATCAAGAAACAAAGTCAGATGGTTACCGACAACAGGAGGCCGTACTTTTTCATCAATAAAGAGTTGTTCGACGGCGACATCCTCATAAGCCAGCTGTTTGCCTCGAGCCGGATGATGGCTCGTTCCCATCTTTGCTAGTTTGCTCCTGGATAGAGACCTCATATGGCCTCGCCGGCTCCGTGGCTGCTCGAAGGTTACCCCTTGATATAGATCGAGGAGAACAGATTATGCCACCACAGGTTCTCGGAGAGCCAGCTACAGGTGCTTTTAGGGTTTCGGATTTCTTGGGGGCCATAGGGAAGAGCTAGGGTTTTGAAGAAAGAAAGAAATCTGGCGTAGACTGTTGAAGAAAATATGAAGGCAGCAAGGTTCTCTACCCTAAAATGCCTACTTATAAGAAAGGACATGTTTCCGAGAGAAGACAAAATGCCTCGGACGACATGGGTTCAGAAAAAGGGTCATAATGAACGTTCGCGTGATACGAGGAGTCATGATCACGCCTAAGGAGGACACGACTTAACGTATTTAATGCTGGAGCCTACGCACACTGTCAGCCTGTCCGCAGGAAGTGATGGGTATGTCCTCTACACAAAAAAGAGAGGAGACACATGTCATGCTTCTTTTCAAAGTACCCCGAGCTTGAACCAAGTTCGAGACACTTTGAAGGGGGTCTTATAGAAGCATGTAAAATTACAGCTGATGCAAGGCGCATGAGGGTGCTCTCATCACCCACCCTCTTCCTAGCATGGTCCAGATGATATATGGCGCTGGTTAGTGTCCCCACTATCGACCTAACATCACAGAGGCGTAGACAGTGAGATGCGCAGACCAACCAAAGACGAAGACATTCTCAGGATGAATTCAGAAAAAGCACTCTTCTTATTGATTGTAGCTACAAGAGTCTACTATACAAGCCTATCGTAAGTACATAAGAAAGAGGCTTCTTGAATCTTATTTACAAGGTTCAATTACCAGGTCTTTGTTACACAAGTGAGAATAGAAATTTCTATGAACATAAGGGAAGGATAGTCTTCAATGGGCAGCCTTTACAGTGTTAGCGTCATAGGCAGAAGAGAAATGTACAGTCTATATCAAAGTCTCTTCCTTACCGACTCACAACATTATCAGAGCCAACCCTTTTATCACCAAGAGAAGCTAGAGCTCTAATATAAACTGAAGCAGTGAAAGACCCAGAACCACAACACGGCGAAGCCCCACTGCTCCCAAAGATCAAGGCAGAGTACGGCCGGCTATTCATCGGGTGAGAAATCGATCTCAAACCCGTGGCTTGGATCTCCCACATCCCTCAAACGTCGTTCAGAGTCGAACTCCCTAAGAAGGAAATTTGCATACTTCTCAAGGGCAGTGATGACTCCTATACAGAGTTCCTCCATAAGAATGTGGCTCCTATAAATAAGAGAAACCTCAACCAGCAACCAACTTACACAAGGTCGATCGCCGCTCGAAGTTAAGTCTGGTTCTCGCATGGTGGTGAAGGATGCCGAGAAGAAGATAACGACTCTTCAGAGGAGAACTTCCCCTTTTATAGGACCGAAAGTGGCCTAGAGCGCACACCACATGGCCGACGGTCAGAATCCCCGTATTAATGGGAAAAACCTAAGACTTAGCACTTTGAATGTTGGTCTTAGACCCTTGGAATTCCTCATATTACGGTAGCAATTAAGAGTAAAGTCCTTAAAGAGCGAGTATTTATCGCTCTTTACTTTGAAGAAGCTAGAGCCTTCAAACCAGAGACACAGCTACCTCCCTGCGCCAACCTCTGAAACAAGATAGTGGTTGGTCCCCCTCCCCTTCTTTTATTCCAGAAGCCAGTGTCTACACTCCAGAGGCACAGCTATCTGCCTGCGTCAATCTCAGACGCGCAAGGGTGTCATACCCTTCCCTTCGCAGCCAACGCCTTCACTGTTCAGAGGCACAGCTACTTACATACGTCCGCATGAGGCACAGGATGGTGATATGCTCACACCATCTCCATTCCCAACTCTAAAATAATAATGATAATAACATTAGGAAATAATTATAATAATGGAACTAAAATACCAACTCCAAAATAATAATAAAATGATACAAACCAGAAATTAATACGACAACGATAACCAAGAGTCAAGACTCAACGACTAAGACAAACCAAAGTCCAAAAAATAATTAAAAATCTAAACAAATAAAAAAATTTAAAATCACCCAAATACGAAATACAGTCATATAACTATTTTAAAAATAGGGATTTGACAGCCATCAAGGCCTCCAAGGCATTGGTTGTTGCCTCGTAGCTGGAAAAAGCCCTGAGCTATACCAATTGGAGCACCATCGCGGTCCAATCCAGGGAAAAAGTGTGACCATGTTCCAAGACACTGGCCATACCTTATCTCAAGACAGTATGAGTGGTCTCAACAATAAGCCCAACATACTCGTCTGTATCAGACATAGTCATGGGAGTCATTAGAGACAACACCATGGAAGGTGTAACACCCCAGTCCCAAAATACTCAGGACTGAGTACGTAGACATGTCAGCTGTATACATACGAAGTATACTCCAATGTATGGAACTCCGTATGTATATATAACCTGTAAAATACAGTAAAACATGATAACTAAATCTCACCCACCAAAGTATAATAATATAAATCAACTATGAAATTTGTCATTTATACATGTAGTTGGGCGGAGACAAATCTACTACCAACTAATTTAACTGAAAGAAAATATACAAGGAAATGATCGATAAAATGGCAAAACGAACCAAGAGCAATCATCTTCGAAAGAATGGAGAAGATCATGGCCTTGGCTAAAATACCTGCAAGTCACAAAGCACACACCTGGAGAGATTACCAGGTCCTCAGAGGCACGTAACAAGATACATAAAGAACATGCCACATAACTGAATATATATAATATGCTGTAATCACAAGTAAAGTAAATACTTCCAATCGTAACAAGATCCAATATCTCATCATCGAAATAGTGGACTACCCCTACAACCAAACAAGGACAAGGGGTAGCACAGTATACTGCGATGCGATATTGCCCCAAGCTACTAATGGAACGGGGTGATATGACATTGACGAGGGTTACCTGACCATTCAAATGTGTTTATACAGTTAAGAACAAACCTTCAACGCATGTGCACTCTGGCTACAAGAGCAGAAAACTCATGTATGGTCCCACCAGGATACCAGGGACCTCAAAACATAACATTCATCGAATGTTAGAGGCCAGCAGGAAATCAGGCATCATGATCCAGGACCGTATCTCCAACGGAGATAACCAGCAATAATAGAAAAGTGCATAGGTGGCCCATACATTAAGGAACTATTTTTCCCATCTAATGCCTAGTAGAGTCACATCCATGACTCTTATACCTCGACTAACTGCCAAGTCTTCAAACATGCCTCTATTAGCAGTTAGCCTTAACGCATGCGCACAGGTGATCAGCCATCACGCAAATACCTCTATGTGCTACTCATCTCACACATACCTCATGGTACAAATGTGTCAAATTTATGATATACACTACAAATGGTAGTCCCTTAACTCTAGGTCCATATGCAATCAAAGGATAATAAGTAAACTAAAGCTAATATCACTGAGCAGGTAATAAATTAGGAACTGTAATAATGGTACATCTATAAGAACTAGAAATAAATAAACAGTAATATACAAATAACAAAAATATAGACTAAATATAAGCAGTAAATATGGCAAGGTATCTTGCCTGAGGTTGTGTGCAAAAAGGACGACGTCCGATAGCTCGAACCATCAGAATAGTAAAGCGATGAAAGCCAAATCCCACATACGTTCTCGGATGCTGAAATAAACACCACGAATGTGTTTAGAATAAAAGATATGTCTAGAAAACGCCTGTCCAAAAGTCCAATTCTGGAACAGGAGCAAAATTATAATTTTGGGTCAAAACGATGCTCGCCGTTGGACCCGTTTTGCACCGAAATGCGTGCCAGGACCAACGGTCTCTAAAGTCGTCAAACTATATGTCTACGGATCCATTTTGAGGAGACGAACCCAACCGTATGTCCAAAGTTGGATTCCGGTGAGCCGTGCACAAAATTGCCCGTTGAATCGGGTCGCGGGCCTGCCAATTAGGCGTTCCGATTGACCGTCTCAAAATCGGACCAAACTTGGCGTACCAGACCAAAAAAAATAATACGATCCTGTTGGGGCAAGTTTTATCTCGATTTGACGAACGTACACAAAGTAATTGAAGAATTTGCAAAGAGGCCGATACGGTGAATTTTGACGGATACGCATCAAATTCGTCGTGGACACGCGACCAATTTGAATTCCGTTAAAGCCCACACGTTCGCGAAGTTGATACACAGCTTTCGATGCTTTCGGTTCATGACCATGTCGTCTGGTTTGGCGGGACGCACGTCGTATCGAGGTTTTTCTATGTTTTGAAAACAGATTTTTCGCCAACTTTATACGAGTTTTAAATAGACTATAGGAATCTAGAAATAAAACTAAAAATAGGATTTTTATTATGTATAGGTTGTCTATAAGTTTGTTCAGGTAGATTTTAAAAATTCATAATATCCTGGTCACAAATCGATCGCAAACATGGATGGTTGGGACAGTTTCTAACTTCTAGAAATCGAGTTTTTTTCGATTTTGGAACTCGTTTCGCGTCGCACACAAGGCGAAATAAAATAAAATATTTGAAGGGAATCGAACTTGGTTAGGTTGATAATATACTAGTGAAGACGGTTCAAAAATTGAGTGGGCGTGAAGATCGCAGTTGCTACGCGAAGTTGCTTCGCTACTGCTACTCTCTGTTGTTGATGCTACCGTGATGTTGCCGCTGTTGCGGCCACTGAGCGCGGCGTTGGCCGGCCGGTGGTCGCGCGCGGGACACCCGCAGTCGCCCATGCGGCTGGACTGGCGGTGGTGCACGTTGATCTAGGGTTTGGCTTGTTTGATTTATTTTTCTCTAAATGATATATAAGAGGGGAGATGGGTCGGGTTGCTCTGAAGGGGAAGGGCTCGGGGTTGAGTTGCTACTGTTCCTGCAGGAACAGTAGCACTCGATTAATTTTTTTTTCATTTGGTTAAAGGAAGTATGTAAAAATAACCCTAAAAATTTCTAATAAAATTCGAATATTTTCCAATTTTTTTTATAAATAACTAATACAAGTTCACTTGTATTACAACAGTTACTTGCCCCCAAATTCAAAACTTTGAACACAATTTATTTATTAATCAAGAATTACTTTAACTTGTATAAATAACTAAATAATTACAAAAATCTTATATATCACAAGAAGGCACCTTAGAGTATTTTAGTAATATTTTGTACGAAAAATAATACAATATAAATTTTAGAAGTTACTTGCATGTAGACTTTGTCACTAAATCATAAAATAAATGATAAGGTTAGAAAATGCTAAACAAGTATTTATTATTATTATTATTATTATTATTATTATTATTATATATATATATATATATATATATATATTATATATATATATATATATATATATATATATATATATATATATTAATAAATGGGAAAAGGGGTTTTAAATTTAGATATAAATAATTATAAAATCTTGAACTTACTTACTACACTAATATTCTAAAACGAAAGATACTTAAATTAAAATTTACTTTTGAAAAATTTAGGGGTCTTACATCCTATCCAACTTATAAAAATTTTGTCCTCGAAATTAAAATTAACCTTAACATAACAATTAAAAATATAATAAGGTTGAATACGAAGGGAGAGTGAGTGCATCAATCCTAAATTGGTTCTCAAAAAGATGGAGGTGGCAGTTATCACATGAATCCAAAGGGTCATAGTATTCTACAAGATAGGGTATTCTTCCTTCAATACTCTACCCAACTTATAGAAGTTGGCTATCTGTATAAATCATTGTTACAATATTTCTGGAAGGGACAATTTCTAAGAAGGGGCATGAGTTTATTGGATACTATTGACCGCAGTCGCGATTTCTAAGTGAGGCTAAATATTGTCATTAATCAAAAGGGACAAAAATAAGCATCACTTGTTTGTTCTAAGAAAACATATCATACATGTGGTCCAATTGAAATAGGGCACAACAATGTGTGTTTGTGTGAGATATGTATGTCATGGGTGTAGAGTGACTTGTCTAGCTCGTGAGTGTAAACTTTGTCGAAAGAAAAAAGGCTAGTGTTGTGCTTGAATTATCAAAATCATGGTCGAGGGTATCAATGATACGGATATGAGTCGATGTTATAAACAATTGAATTATTAGTCTAATTGGAACCAATCATTTCCAACCACTTGCTAATTCGAAGAATCTTATGTTTCTTAGAAAGGCTTGCAATCCTTTTTGTCTCGAAAATTTTGCTTTTGATTTAAACAAAAATGATTCTACGATATAATGGACTTGAAGAATTAGGGTTGCAATCTTTTACCGTAGTTATCTAACGCACGGGCAAGGGATATAAAATGTAAAATAAAGATTTCTTCGTAATTTTCAAACAAACGGAAGAACGGTCACGATTGTAGTCCCATTCTAAGAGGTAGAGTATAATAAGTTCAATGTTCTACCCAACTTATATAAGTTGGTTAATCGGAGAAAGCACAACAATAGGCTTCTAAGAAGGTCAAATTTTAAGGAGGGTATGGAAGTATGTGGTATTTCCAATCATAGTCACAGACTCTATAGGAAGTCTAGGTATTATCTATTTAATATAACCCATATATGGGCTATGTTTGGTTATGACAATAGGAGAGGTCTTGGTCGAGTATATCCGGAAGTAAGTTGGTACCGAGAGATGTATAACATTGGCTACGAAGAGATGTAGTTATGAAATCTATGGAAGAAAAATTTGTGAGCTAAGAGATGGGGCCTATTTTATCAAGTTTTGGTTTATAGTCCAAATATGGCGATGGGTTATGATGGGTTTAACTGAGTCTCAATAGGTTTCCCCAATTGGACTTCAATCCTTGATTGTATGAACTTTAGATTTTAATCTATAATGGCTGAAAAAAATCTCGTAGAATTAATTTAAACCATCCCTATTAGGTTAGGGTACTATAGAATAGGTTCAAATTCAAGTGGTTGGGCAATTTCCCGTCGATTTGGTAGAATAGGTTCGGTAAGTCATGAGACGCACCTTCCGTGACTTTTGTGTTTAAGTAGCAGAAAAGGCCTCTATTGAGTGGCACACTAGTGGCATGTGCATAATGGGCTTCCAGTAGATCACAACCATAGATTGGATCAAAAAATTTGAGTCGAGTTTGGATCTCTAACTGAAATAGAAAAGGACAATGGTGTTATGGTAGGGTTATAGCTAGCCTTTTTGACTCGAAAGTCGCATCATACAAATAGAGTACAAGGAGACGTGTTTTAGTAGGACATGATATGTCTACATGAAAGTGGAGTCATCTATGTCTTGTATGTGAAGTTTGTTGGAGGGTAACAGCCGGTCTTGTGCTCCGAATATAAATATCACGGTCGGGAACACCAAATGATCTGAATAGAAAGTGGGAGTTCATGGGGCACTAATTATCATCATAACGGAAAAGAACTTACTCTAATCAATCTGTAATACTAGTATATCCCAAAATTTAGAAGGCTTATAATTGCTCACTCTAGAAGCTAAGTTACAGTTTTAGGATTAATGAGGTTAGAAATTTTCAAAGTTGTGATATCGTACCTCGACTCTTGATAATAAAGAATAAGACACGACGTAACGTGATAAGGTAGATATGTATCAAGTTCAAGGATCGTTCCACGGTTCTAATAATTGGGAAACGAGTGCGTATAATGATACATGATTCGATAAAATATAATGAACCACTATTCCTTAGTATACGAAAGTTATCGATGAGGTAACGAACTCTAAGACACGTCCTATGAAAGATCTCTACCGACTAAGTCATAAACTTCTATTTGTGTTAAGTCGGTCAGACAATAGTCATAAGATTCCTGATAGTGTTGCATATAGTGCTCATGCATTGCTGTTGATAATTAGTGAATCAATGTGACAGGGTATTATGCTATAGTGTTGGCTAAGCTAGGGATTGTGATGTTCCAATGCTAAGTCAGGTCTTAATAACAAAATCTGCATAACTAGAATAATACATGTTGGACTCAAATCTCGGGATGGATGTCTACCATAGTCATGGTAATGCTGTTCCTTACTTTTTTTTTTCTATTCCTCTTATGTCTAAATTGTGGACTTGGTCGAGTAAGGGTTCGGTTAAGGCATAAGGGTTGCTAGTTAAAGTAAGAATCAAGAAAACAATTAGGGATACCCGATGAATTGCTCCTTGAGAACATGTACTCTCGTAGGTTGGTGTTTTGACCGAGGATAAGATCCTAATCATTCTCAAATTCAATGACTAGAAGGTTACGATAGTAATTTTAGGGTCGAGGGGAGAATGTGTAACTCACGGCAGGTTCTAGTCACATAGCTGGCCGAGGGTAGCTACGCTTGATGTAACCACCACATTTTTAATTTAGGGATATTTTAGTCATTATGTATTTATTTGAATTTTCTTATTAAATTATTAATTAATGTGATGCTTGTAGCTTAATTGATGTTTTGAGTAGCATAAGGAGGTTTGACCTTAGTCACCTTTCATTAAGAGCCTAATATGATAATTAGAATTATTTGTTGACCTATAGAATTAATTTCAGAATTTATTCCATTTTTGGCTATGAATTAATGATTTAAAATCATTTTTTACATAGGCTTTTTTAACCCTTTTTGACATGGGCCTTTTAGCAACTCATGGAGTGCTTGTCCCCTGTGCAAACCCTAACCCTAACACCCCCTATCATGGCCTGCCACTAGCAGCCCTCCTCTCATTTGTAAAACATTACCCTCCATAGAGTAAACCCTAATTTTCTTTCCTCCAAAAACCCTAGATTTCTCATCCGGAGTCCATTTTACCTCAAATGAATTACGTTGCGCTCATTGGGAAGAGGAGGACTTGCTAGAGTACTGTTAGAAAGCAGGAGGAGGCATTTGCTTGGGAGAAATCAGCCGACAAAGCGCTCGAGAATTCCTTTTATTGAGATTTTGACTCTCAATAGGTAAATCCCGATCTACCTTTGTTTCTCCTAAAATTTCTCCTTTATTGCATCCATATAGGCACCCTTGATCTGTGTATAAAGTTTGGTAGGATTTTGGTTTCGTTTGGTGGCGGTATCGAACACGTATCCGTCTCACGTTGCACGTGTTCGGCAAAATGCCACTTAGAACTGAAAAGTGTTAATTTTTGATTCTGTTTTCATGAATTCCTCCCTTATATGATTTTTAATAACTTTCGTGAATACGGATCGGAAATCGATACGATTTTGGCATCCGAACGGACACGGACACGCGTGCACGAGATCCCGTGCTCGTCCTACTGTCTGTGCGTCATAATTCGACGCACAGAGGTCCGTCTTACGTGAAATTTTATTAGCACTAGGGGAAACCTCTGCCCACATGCCCGTAAAATTTCACTATGTTTCGTCGAGCGAGCGCGAAGAAATCCGTCGTGCACTAGTTGGCTGAACTATGCACTCAAGTTGAAATTCGCCTCTGACACGGCCTTCGTACGCGAACACGGCGCGTCGAGGACCCATTCCAGGAACACGAGCACATAGCCCAATACCTAGACTACCCAGGGACCCGATCTCGAGTTGCGGGGCGGCTCGGATCGTGAGCCACGAAGCTCGACACGCGCTCACGGGCACCTACGCACGCGTGCGCGCGCAGGCCGCGCGGCTGTTCATGGGTCGCTGTGTCGCGTAGGCACGATGTGGTGTCATGTCAGTGTGTCCTAGTCCTACCCTGGGACCCTACCTAGCTGTGTGCACGAGCACGAGGCTTCTCGTTGCATGTGTGGCACTTAATCGAGCGATATACGCGCTCTTGACACGCAAAATCGGTTTTCCTGGTACGCATTCTCTGGACACGACACGTACACGATTTCGACTCCGTGAGTGCCCGAGCACGTCACGTATGTCGAGACTAACATGCTTGCCGAGTTTTGTGATTTATTTTGAGTATTTTGTGATTTGGGTCATTTTGTCGAAATTGGGTTTTTCGGGTTCAATATTTTGAATAGAAATTTGATATTTTGATTCTTCGACTTTTAGTCGATATTTTCTGAATTGTTAACTTATATATCTATATGATATTTTGGACTTACGGGAAGTGATCCGCGGGATTATTACTTATTTATTTGCATTTTTCTAGTATATTTGGGTTTTTTCTATCTATATATATATTATATATATTATATATATTATATATATATATATATATATATATATATATATTTATATATATTATATATATATATATATTTTTATATATATATTATATATATATATATATATATATATATATATATATATATTAAGTATTTCAAAAAAAAAATATATTAATTATTTCAATGTATATAGTTTATATATATATATATATATGTAATGTGCTGTTTTGAGAATGAGTTTTGATTTTTCTATGTTTAAGTCTTTCTCGGATTTGTGTAATTGATTCATTGCTTACACAAGTGCATATATATATATATAAATATATATATATATATATATATATATATATATATATATATATATATATATATATATATATATATATATTATATATATATATATATATTTCATAAAAAGTAACATCACGGGACACAAAAAATTCACCGGTCTCCAAATCATACAGTTTCCATCCCTTTTTATCAAGCGGATACCCAACAAAGATACATTTTCTGCTCCTGCTAGCAAATTTATCATGTCGAGATTTCAAATCATACGCATAGCACAGACAACCGAAAATACGTAGATGATCATACGAAGGAGCCGAGCCATATAAAACTTCATAAGGAGACTTAAAATGCAAGATACTAGAAGGGGTTCTATTTATCAAATAACATGCAGCCAGAACACATTCCCCCCAAAAATCTACGAAAAGAGAACCCTGAAATCGCAATGCCCTGGCTACATTTAAAATATGTCGATGTTTTCTTTCCACCCTTCCATTCTGTTGAGGTGTCCCAACACAGGATGTTTGGAACAATATACCTTGAGATGAAAAATAATCTCGTAAACAATTAAATTCAGTGCCATTGTCACTCCGCACACGACGTATATCAGCTCCAAACTGACGCTTCACCATAGCAATGAATTTAAGAAACATAGAATAAACAACAGACTTATCCGTCAACAAAATAACCCAAACAGCTCTACAAAAATCATCCACAAAAGTCAAAAAATATCGTGCCCCATTAGATGACGGAACACGATATGGTCCCCACAGATCATAGTGTATAAGTTCAAAGCATCTCAAAGCACGACTACTACTATCAGGAAAGGCATCACGAGTCTGTTTAGCTTGATGACAAATATCACAAGCCTTATGAGAAAACACACTACTACCAGAGAGAGAAGGTAAAGTCTGCATTACTTTATCTGAGGGATGCCCCAGTCTACTATGCCAAACCTCGGAATCATTCTCTTTGCATGCCAGGATCATGCATCGAAGCCAAAGAAGCTGGAACCTCCCCCAAGAAGTAAAGTCTACCCCTTTGTTCACCTGCTCCAATCACCATCCTCGTACTTCGGTCCTGAACAAAATACAAATCAGGAGTAAATAACATATCACAATTTTTGGCACCAATCAATTGGGAGACAGAGATCAAATTGTAAGTCAATGTCGGAACATAAAGAACATCCGTCAACACCAACGAAGCAGTCAAAAATACTTTGCCTCGCAGAACAGCCTCAATAGTGCTCCCATCAGACAAAATCACAGGACAGACAGGGCCCTCAAAACAATCAACTAAACAGCCACGAGAGCCTGTCGCATGAAGGGTAGCCCCAGTATCGAATATCCAAGGGACAAAAGAATTTTTACCCATGATACGATCAGAGTTTGAAGAACCAGGGTTGGAAGAATCGTCGTTACACAGCAAGCTCATCAGTTTATGCCATTGTTCACCTGAGAGTGGTGAAGGATACCCTCCATGCATCATATCCGCCGAACTCCCAGCAAGACTAGCAGGGACACCATGACCAGTAGCGGCGACATGATGAACAACCCCTGCGCCACCAGCACCACATCCTCCATCACGTCTTTGTGGTGGTACCGGGCCTCTTCCACTACCACCACCACGTCCGCCCTCACGCCGAGGATGAGTCTCCTACCACTCTGGATAGCCAATCTTGGCAAAGCAAGTTGCAACATCATGACCTGTTTTCTTGCAATAAGTACAGACCATACCTGATTTGTCCCTGGAATCTGAGGTTCTACTATTAGAAGTAGTAGAAATACGAGGTGAAGACTTGATAGCCAGTGCCATCACCTCCTCAGTAGCGGATTGGATCTGAGATTTTTGCATATCCTCCTCCTCACGGATTGCCTGGTATGCCCGATCTAAACTTGGCTGAGGATCCTGAGCCAGAAGATTAGATCGGGTATGACCATACAACTCGGCATTCAACCCATACATAAAGTCTTGAAAGTGGTCTTCATCCCTCATAGCCTATAGCTTGGCAGCAAGTTCACCACAGGTACAAGTAGGCAATGGAAAATAAGCAGCTTGTTTATCCCACAAAAACTGCAAATTTCCAAAATAGGTTTCCACAGAC